>RXID01002896.1:0-12842 GCA_005019695.1 Trichopus zeylanicus subsp. travancoricus
TGGTAGTAGTATCAGTAGTAGTGGTAGTAGTAGCAATAGTAGTAGTAGTAGTAGTACTAGAAGTAGCAGTAGTTGTACTAATAGCAGCAGTTACAATTGCAGTAGCAATAGTTGCAGTTTTAGGAGCAGCAGTAGTGGCAGCAGTTGTAGCAGTAGCAATAGTAGTAGTAATAGTAGCAGTAGCCTTATTGGTAGCAGTAAATACAGTAGTAGTAGTAGTACCTGTAGTAGTAGTAGATATTATTGTAGCAGTAGTAGTAGCAGTAGTAGTAGTAGTATTATTATTATTATTATTAGTAGTAGTAATAGTAGCAAAAATAATAATAGTAGACGTAGTAGCAGCCATAGTGGTAGTTGCAGAAGTAAGGCTAGTAGTAGCAATAGTTGTAGCAGTAGTACTAAGAGGAGAAGTAGATGTAGTAGCAGTAGCAATAATAAGAGTTATCATAGTTGCAAAAGTAGCTATAGTAGCATTAGTAGTGGCAGTAGCAGCATTGTAGCAGTAGTAGTAGTAGTAATTGCAATAGCAGTAGTAGCATCTGTAGCAGAAGTAGTAGTATACAAACTAGTGGTAGTAGTGGAAGCAGTAGTGATAGTAGTATTGGTAATAGTAGCATAACCAACATTGACTACAGTAGCTGTAGTAGTGGTAGCAGTAGTTGTAACTATAGTAGTAGTAGTAATAGCCACAGTGGTAATTGTAGTAGTAGTAGTAGTACTAGCCGTAGTAGTAGTAGTAGTAGTAGTAGTAATAGTAGTAGTAGAAGTAGCCATAGTAGTAGTAGCAGTAGTTGTAGGTGAAATACTTATAGAAGCCATAGCAGTAGTAGTAGAGATAGTAGTTGGAATAGTAGTAGCTGTTGGAGGGGCACAAGTAGAAGTAGCAGTAGTATTTGAAGTTGTAATTGCAGAAGTAGTAATAGCAGTAGCAATTAGAATAGTAACGATAGCAGCAGTTGTAGTAGTACTCCTAATAGTAGTAGTAGTAGTAGTAAAAGAAATAGTAGCAGAAATTATAGTAGTAGTAGTGGTACTAGAAATAGCAGGAGTAGGAGTAGAAGTTATAGTAGCAATAGTAGTTGTAGCAGCATGGGTAGTTGTTGCTATAGTAGTTGTAGTAGCCATAGTCGTAGTAGTAGTGATAATAGCACTAGTAGTTGTAGTAGTAGCAGTAGAAGTAGTAGTAGTAGGTTTAGTGGTCAGGGTAGTAGTAGTTGTTGTTGTGGTAGTAGTAGTAGTAGAAGTAGTGGTAGTAGTAGTAGTAGTCATAGCAACAGCAGTAGTAGAAGTAGGAGAAGTAGTAGTAGTTGCTGTAGCAGTAGTATTACAGAAGTGGTAGTAGTAGTAGTTGTGGTAGCAGAAGTAGCAGAAGCAATAGTAGTAATAGTAGTAGAAGTAGTAGGAGAAGTAGTAGTAGTAGTAGCAGTGGCAATAGTGGTGGTAGTAGCAGGTGCAATAGCAGTAGCAGCAATAGTAGTAGTAGTTATAGTAGTGGTAGTATCTGTAGCTACATTAGCAGTAGTAGTAGTCGAAGCAGTAGCAGTAGCAGTAGTAGTAGCAGTAGTAGTAAAAGTAGTTGCAGTAATAGCATTAGTAGTAGTAGTAGTAGTACTAGTAGTAGTTGTAGTAGTAGTGGTAGAAGCAGTAGCAGTAGCAGCAACAATAGTAGTACTAGTAGTAGTTGCAGGAGTTAGTAGCAGAAGTACTAGCAGAAGCACTTGTAGTAGTTATAGTAGAAGCAATAGCAGCGGGATTGATATTAGCAGTAGTAGTGGTAGGAGCAATAACAGTAGTTGTTGCAGCAGCAGCAACAGCAGCAGCAGTAGTAGTAGTATTTATTATCGTTGTTGTAGTAGTAGCAGTAGTAGTACTAGTCGTAGTAATAGTAGTAGTTGTAGTTGTAGTAATAGAAATTATTGTAGTAGTAGTAGTAGTAGCGGCAATAGCAGCAAAAGTATTTGCATAGCAGTAGTCATAGTAGTAGTGGTGGCAGCCGTAGAAGTAGCAATTGTTGTGGTATTAGCTGTAGCAGTAGTTGCAGTAGTAGCTGTAGTAGTAGTCATGGTGGTGGTAGTAGTAGAAGTTGTAGTAGAACCAGGAATAGTAGTTAAAGTTGTAGTAGAAGTAGCAATAGTAGCAGAAGTAGCAACAATAGTAGAAGTAGTAGTAATATCTGTAGTCGTAGTAATAATAGTCACAGTAGTAGTAGTAGGAGAAGTGGTTGTAGTAGTAGTAGTAGTAGTGGCTGTAGGAGTAGGAGTAGTAGTAGTTGTAGTAGTAGGAATAGAAGTAATAATAGTAGTAGTAGTAGTAGCAGTTGTAGTAGTAGTAATAGTAGTAATAGTAGTACTTGTTGTTGTAGTAGTTGGACTAGGAGTAGTCAAAATAATAATAGTAGTAGTAGAAGTAGTAGTAGCAGTAGTAGTAGTAGCGGAAGTTGTAGTTGTAGGAGTAATAGTTGTAGCAGAAGTAGTAATAGTTGTAGCAGAAGTAGTAATAGTGGCAGCTATGGTAGTAGCAGTGGTAGTCGTAGCAGCAGTGGTATCAGGAGCTACAGCAGTAGTAGCAATAGTAGCAATAGTGGTAGTAGTAGTAGTAGTAGTAGTAGTAGTAGTACTAGTGGAAGTAGTAGGAGAAGTAGTAGCAGAAGCAGTAGTAGTAGTTGAAGAAGAAGAAGTAGTAGTTGAAGTAGTAGTATCAGTAGTCGTTATAATAATAGTCAAAGTAGTAGTAGAAGCTGTAGTACCACTAGTAGCTGTAGTTGCAGTTGCAGAAGTAGTAGGAGGAGTAAAAGTGGTGGTAGTAGTAGTAGTAGTAGTTGTTGTTGTAGTAGTAGGAGTAGTAGTTGTAGTAGTAGTAATAATAATAGTAGTGTAGTCGTAGTAGTAGTAGTAGTAGTAGAAATAATAGTAGTAGTTGTTGTAGTAGTAGTAGTAGTAGTAGCCGTAGCAGCAGTCGAAGTAGCATAAGTAGTTGTAGTAGGAGCAGTAGTTGTAGCTGAAGCAGTAAATAGTGGTAGCTATAGCAGCAATAGTGGTAGTTGTAGTAGCAATAGTAGTAGTAGTGGTAGTAACGATAGTGGTAGTAGTAGTAGCCGCAGTGGTGGTAGTAGTAGGAGAAGTAGTAGTAGAAGCAGTAGCAGTAGTTGAAGTAAAAGTAGTAGTTGTTGTAGTTGTAGTAGAAGTAGCAGTTATAGCACAAGCTACAGTAGCTAGAGTAGTAGCAGTAATCGGCGTAATAGTAGTATCATTAGTAGCAGTTGAAGTAGTAGCAAAAGTTGTATTTGTAGTAGTTGTAGCAGTCGTAGCATTCATAGTAGTAGTAGAAGTAGTGGTAGTAGTAGAAGTAGTAGTAATAGCATCGATATTAGCCGCTGTAGTAGTAGTAGTGACAACGACATTAGTAGTAGCAGAAGTTGTAGTAGTTGGAGTATTAGTAGCAGCATTTGAGATAGTAGTAGTAGTAGTAGTAGGAGCCACAATAATTGTGGTAGTAGTAGCCATAGTAGTAGGAGCTGTAGTAATTTTGTCATAGTAGCTGTAGCATTGGGAGTTCTAGTATCAGTAGTACTAGTAATTAGAGCAGTATTAGTAGAAATTATATTAGCAGCAGTCATAGAAGTTGCAAAAGTAGCAGAAATAGTAGTAGCAGGAGTATTAGTAGTAGTAGTAATAGTAGGAGCAGTAGCAAAAGTTGTCGAAGTAGCAGCTGGAGTAGCAGTAATTGTTGTAGTAGTATTAGTAGCAGGAGAACTTTTAGTAGTAGTTGTCATAGTAGTAGCAATGATAGTCGTAGTAATTGTAGTAGTAGGAGCAGTAGTAGTAGTATTAGCAGTAGTAGAATTAGTAGTAGTAGCAGCACGAGAAGTTGCAATAGTAGCAGTTGTTGTAGTAATAGTAGCAGTAGTAGTAGTAGTGGGAGTAGTAGTGGTAGTAGCAGTAGTCATAATAGTAGGAGAAGTAGAAGAAGTAGTCGTAGCAGTAGCAGCAGCCGTTGTGATGGTAGTAGTAGCAATAGTAGTAGTAGTAATAGCAGTAGTGGTAGTAGTAGTAGTAGCCGTTGTAATAGTAACAGTATTAGAGTAGTAGAAGTAGTAGTAGTAGTAGCGATAATAGTAGTAGTAGTAGTAGTTTAACTACTACTAATAGTAGTAGTAGTAATAGTAGTGGCTGTAGTAGTAGTTGTTGTTGTTGTAGTAGTAGCAGTAGTCGCAAAAGTGGTATTAGTTGTAGTAGTAGCAATAGTAACAGTATTAGCAATAGCAGAACTTATAGTTGTAGTAGTAGTAGCCATAGCGGTAGCCATGCCAGTAGTTGCAGTAGAAGAAGTAGTAGTAGAAGTTGTTGTAATAGAAATAATAGTCATAGTTGTAGTAGTAGTAGTGTTAGAAGTAATAGTAGCAATAGTACTAGTAGTATTAGGGATAGCAACAATAGTAGTAGTAGTAATAATAATAATAGTAGCAATAGTAGCAGAAGTAGTAGTATTAGTAGTATTAGTAGTAGTGGGAGCAGGAGCAGCAGTAGGAGTAGTTGTAGTAGTGGTAGTACTTGTTGTTGTTGTTATTGTTGTTGATGTTGTAGTAGTAGTGGTGGTGGTTGAAGTTGTGGTAGTAGTAGCAGTGTTAATAGTAGTAGTAGTTGTAGTAGTAGTAGTTGTAGCAGTAGTAGTAGTTGTAGTAGTTATCGTCGTAGCCATAGTAGTAGTAGAAGTAGTGGCAGTAGTAATAATTATGGCGGTAGTAGTACAAGTAGTCGCAGTAGTAGTAATTATGGTGGTAGTGATAGTAGAAGTAGAAATAGCAATAGTAGTAGCTGCTGTATTAGTAGTAGTAGTATTAGTAGTGGCAGTAGTAGAAGGAGAAGGAGCAGCAGTAGTAGGTGTAGCAGTTGCAGTTGCAGCAGCAGTAGTAGTAGTAGTAGGAGTAGTAGCTGTAGCAAGAGGAGTATCATTAGTAAAAGTAATATTAGTTATAGTTGTAGCAGGAGTAGTAGAAGTAGTAGCGGTAGGATGTGAGGAAATAGTAGCAGTAGCAATAGTGGTAAAGCAGTAGTACTAGTAGTAGTAGTAGTAGCAGCTGTAGTTGTAACAGTAGCCGTAGCGCTATTTGTAGTAGTTGTCGTTGTAGTAATAGCAGTTGTAGTAGTAATATTAGTTGTAGCCGTAGGGGTAGTAATAGTAGTTGTAGTAGTAGCAGTTATCGTAGAAGTAGGAGAAGTAGTAGTAGTCACAATTGTAGTAGCTGTTGTAGTAATAGTCATAGTAGTTGTTGCGGTAAAAGTAGTAATAGTAGTGGTAGTAGAAATAGTAGTAGCAGGAGTAGAAGTTGTAGTAGCAATAGTAGCTATAGTAGCATGGGCAGTTGTAACTGTAGTAGTTGTAGTAGTAGTAGTAGCAATCATAGCAATAGTAGTAGCGATAATAACATTGCTAGCTATAGTAACAGCAGTAGAAGTAATTGTAGTAGTTTTAGTAGTTAGGGAAGTAGTAGTAGTTATTGTAGCAGCAGTAGTAGTATTATCTGTCATACTAGCAGCAGTAGTAGAAGTAGGAGAAGTAGTTGTAGTAATAGTAGTAGCAGTAATAATAGCAGAAGTAGTAGTAGTAGTGGTAGCAGTAGCAGCAGAAGTAGTGGGAGAAGGAATGGTAGCAGCAGTAGTTGTAGTGGCAGCATTAGTGGCAGTATAAGTAGTAGTAGTAGTAGTAGCACAAGTAGTAGCAGTAGTAGAGGCTATAGTAGTAGCAGTAGTAGTAGCAGCAGCAGTTGCAGTAGTAGTAGTCTTAGTAGTTGTTGTTACAGTAGTAGTCACACCGGTAGTTGTAGCAGCAGCAGTTGTAGTAGCAGCAGTAGTTGTTTGGCAATAGTAGTGCTAGCAGTAGTAGTAGTAGTAGCTGCAACAGCAGCAGTAGTACCAGCAATAGTATTAGCAGAAGTAGTAGCAGCAACAGCTTTAGTACTAGTAGAAATAGTATTAGTAGTAGTTGTCGTTGTAGTAGACACAATAGTTATAGTAGTAGCAGTGGCAATGGCATTTGTAGTTGTAGTCATAGTAGTAGTAGTATTAGTTGCAGAAGTAGTAGTAGCAGTAGTATTAATTATGTCATTTATGGCATCTGAAGTAATAGTAGTAGCACCAGTACTAGAAGTAGTAGTTCTAGTAGTAGTTGTATTAGTTGTAGTAATTGTAGTAATAATTGTAGTAGTAGGAGGAAGATGTAGTAGCAGTAGTAGTAATAGTAGCTGCAGTAGCAGCAGCAGCAGCAGCAGTAGTAGTAGATGCAATAGTAGATGCAACAGTAGCAGTAGTAGTAGCGGGAGTAGTAGTAGTAGTAGTAGTAGTTATAGTGGCAATAGTAGTAGTAGTAGCGATAGTTGTTATAGTGGCAATAGTAGTAGTAGTAGTAGCAGTAGTTGTTCTAGTGGCAATAGTAGCAGTAGCAGCAGCAGTAGCAGTAGTAGCAATAGCATCAGGAGTAGCAGATGCAGTAGAAGAAATACAAGTAGTATCAAGTGTAGTAGCTACAACTATTGTAGTAGTAGTAGTTGCAACAACAGCAGAATCTGCAGCATTAGTGGTGGCCTTAGTGTTAATAGAAGTAGTAGTAGTAGAAGCAACATCAGAAGTAGTACAAGTAGTTGTCGTAGTGGTAGTAGTTGTAGCAGTGGTAGTAGCTATTGTAGCACATGTAGAAGTAGTAGTAGTAGCAGTAGTAGTTGTAGTAGTAGCAGCAGTAGTAGGGGTAGCATAAGTAGTAGTACTAGTAGTAGTTGTAGTACAAGCATTAGTAGGTGTAGTAGTAGTAGTAGCAGTAGTAGTAATAGTAGTAGTTGTAGCGGTAGTAGCAGCAATAGTAGTAGTAGTTGCAATTGTAGTAGTAGCAGAAGTAGTAGCAGTAGTACTTGTAGTTGTTGTAGTAGAAGCAGTAGCAATAGTAGCGACAGTAGTGGTAGTGCCAGTAGTAGTAGTAGTAGAAGTAGTATTATTATTATTAGTAGTAGTGTAGTGATAATATAGTATTTGTAGTAGTCGTAGTAGCAATTATAGTAGCAATAGTACTAGTCGTAGTACCGGCCAGAACAATAGTAGTATTAGTATAGCAGTTGTCGTAGTAATAGTAGTGGCGGTAGTGGTAGTAGTAGTAATACTAGTAACTGGTGTAGTAGTAGTAGCAGTTGCAGTAGTAGAAATGGCTGTAGTAGTAGTAGTGGTAGTAGTAGTAGCAGTAGTATTAGTTGCCACAGGAGTAGTAGTAGTTGTAACAGTAGAAGTAGTGGCAATAATAGTAGTAGTGGTAATCATAGCAGAAGTAGTAGTAGAAGCAATAGTTTTAGTCGAGGTAGTAGGAGAAGTAGCAGTAGTAGTAGAAGTAGCAATAGTAATAGTAGAAGTAGTAGTATTAGTACTATTTGCAGTCATAGTAATAATAGTCAGAGTGGTAGTAGTAGCTGTAGTGGATTGAGTAGCAGTAGTTGTAGTAGCAGAAATAGTAGTAGTAAGAGAGGTAGTAGTAGTAGTAGTAATGGTAATGGTAGTAGAAGTAGAAGTAGTAAAAGTATTAATAGTAGTAGTTATGGTAGTAGTAGTAGTAGTAGTAGTAGCAGCAGCAGCAGAAGTAGTAGTTGTAGAAGAAGCAGTAATCATAGCAACTTTAGTTATAGTAGTGGCAGTAGTAGTATGAGTAGTATCAGTAGAAGCTGCAGTAGTAGTAATAGTAGTAGTGGTGTTACTGGCACCATTAGTAGTAGAGGTAGTAGTAGGAGAAGCAGTAGCAGCAGCAGTAGCATTAGTTGAAGTAGAAGGAGTAGTAGTTGTAGTTGTAGCAAAAGTTGCAGTAGTTGTAGTAGCAGCAGTACTAGCAGTAGTCGATGTAACACTAGTAGCGGCAGTAGCAGTTGAAGTAGAATTGGAAGTAGTGCACGTAGTACTTGTAGTAGTTGAAGCAACGACAGTAGTTGTAGTAGTAGCAACAGTAATATTAGTAGGAGTAGTAGTTGTTGTTGTCTTAGTTGTAATAGTAGTATTAGAAGTAGTAGTAGCAGGTGTAGTAGTCATAGTAGTAGTAGTAGTAGTTTTTGTAGCAGTAGTAGTAGTAATCGTAGTAGTAGTAGCAATAGTCATAATAGTTGGAGAAGTTGCAGTAGGAGTAGCAGCAGCAGCCGCCGCAGTCGTAGTAGTAGTAGTCGTAGTAGTAATAATAATAGTAGTAGTAGTAGTAGTAGTATTATTAGCAATTGTAGCAATAGTTGTAGTAGTAGTAGTAGATGTAGTAGTCATAGTAGTAGTAGTAGCAGTTGTTGTAGCAGCAGTAGTAGTAATTATAGTAGTAGTAGCTATAGTCATAATAGTAGGAGATGTAGCAGTAGTAGCAGCAGCAGCCGCAGTGGTAGTAGTAGTAGTAGTAGTAGTAGTAAAAGCAGCAGCAGCTGTAGTAGTATTAGTAATAGTAGCAATAGTTGTAGTAGTAGTAGTTGCAGTAGTAGTAATAGTAGCAGTAGCAGCAATAATAGCATTAGTAGCAGTAGTAGTAGTCATAGTAGTTATCGTAGTAGTAGTAATTGTAGTGTCAGTAATAGTTATAGTAGTAGTAGTAGTAGCAATATTAGCAGAACTAGTAGCAGTCATAGAAGTAGGAGTAGTAGTAGTCGTGGCAGCCATAGTATCTGTTGCAGCGGTAGTTGTAGCAGTATTTATTGTTGTAGTAGTTATAGCGGTAGTAGTCATAGCAGTAGTTCCATATGTAGCAGTAGTATTAGTAGTAGCAGTCGTTGCAGTAGTAGCAATGGCAGAACTTGTAGTAGTAGTAGTAGTAGCTAAAGCATTAACAGTGGCATTAGTTGTAGTAGAAGTAGTAGTAGTAGTAGTAGTAGTCAAAGAAATAGTAATCATAGTTGTAGTAGTTGTTGTATTAGTAGTAATAGGAGGAGTAGTAGTAGTAGTAATATAGGTAATAGTCGTACTTATAGTAGTAGTAGTAGGTGGAGGAGGAGGACGAGGAGGAGGAGGAGGAGGAGGAGGAGAAGGAGTAGTAGTAGTTATTATTGGAGCAATAGTTGTTGTGGCAGTAGTAGAAGCTTTAGTAGTAGTAGCAGTATTAGTACTAGTAGGGGAAGTAATAGTAGCTATAGTAGCAATAGTAGCAGTAGTGGTAGCAGGAGTCAGAGCTGTAGCAATTATTGTAGCAGTAGCAGGAGTAGTGGTAGAAGTTGTAGTAGTTGTACCAACAGTCCTAAAGCAGTAGTAGCACTAGCAGTAGTGGTAGTAGTAGTCATAGTTGTTGTAGTAGCAATAGTAGTGATTCCGGTGGTAGTAGCAGTGGTGATAGTAGTAGGAGAATTACTAGTAGTAGCAGTAGTCACTGTTGTAGTACTAGTGCTAGTAGTAGCAGTAGCAGTAGTAGTAGTAGTATTAGAAGTAGTTATTGTTGAATCAATAGAAGTAGTAGTTGTAGAATTAGTAGTAGTGAAAGTAACTGAAGTAATAGCAGTCATACTAGAAGCAGCAGCAGCAGTAGTAGTAGTATTAATAGAAGTAGTCGCACTGTAGCAACAGCAATAGTAGTAGCAGTAGGAGTAGTAGTAGGAGAAATAGTGCAGTACTACCACTAGTTGAAGCTACGGCAACAGCTGTAGCAGGAGTAATAGAATTAGTCATAGTAGTGCTAGGAGTATTAGTAGCCACAGTAGTAGTTGTCGTATTAGTAGCAGTTGCAGTAGTAGTTATAGTAGTAGTTGTAGTAGTAGCAGTAACAACAGTACTAGCAATAGTGGTAGCATTGCTGTAATAGTTATACCAGCAGTAACTATAGTTGTAGTAGTACTAGCTGCCATAGCAGTAGCAGTAGTAGCCGTAGTTGTAGTAGTGATCATAGTATAAGTAGTAGTAGTAGTAGTAGCAATAGGAGTAGAAGTAGTTGCAGTAGTAGCAGTAGTAGTTGCAGTAGTAGTAGCCGAAGTACTAGTAGTAGTAGTAATAGTAAAAGCATTAGTAGCAGTTGCAATAGAAGTAGTAGTAGTATCCGTAGTTCTAGTAGTAGCAGCTGCTATAGAACTTATTGTTACAGTCATAGTTGTTGTAGTAGTAGTAGTAGCAGAAGCTACAATAGTAGTAGTAGCAATAGTAGTGGTAATAGTGGTAGTTGCAGTAGTCGTAGCTGTAGCAGCAGCAGCAGCAGCAGCAGTAGTAGTAGTATCACTACTGGTAGTAGCGGTAGTAGTGATAGTAGTAGTAGCACTAGTAGTAGTTGAAGCAGTAGTAGTAGCAGTAGTAGCAGCAGCAGTAGTTGTATTAGTTGTAGAAGTAGTAGTAGTTGTAGTTGTACTAGCAGCAGTAGTAGCAGTAGGAGTAGCAGTAGTAGCAGAAGTAGTATCAGTAGCACTAGTAGTTGTATCAGTAGTAGTAGAAAAAGTAGTTGTAGTAGTAGCATTAGAAGTGCTAGTAATAGTAGCAGTAGTTGTAGCAGTAGTAGGATTAGTAGTAGTATTAGCTATAGTAGTATTACTTGTAGTAGTGGTGTTGGTAACAGAAGTAGTAGTATTAGTAGTAGGAGTAGTTGTTGTTGTAGTAGTAGTAGTAGTAGTAGTAGTTCTAGTAGTGGAAGCAATAGTAGCAATAGTAGTTGTAGTAGTAGTAGTAGAAGCAGTAGTAGTTGTAAAAGTTATAGTAATAATTGTAGTAGTAGTAGTGGTTGTAGTAAAAGTAGCAGCAATAGTAGAAGCAACATTAGTCGTCGTCGTCGTCGTAGTAGTAGTAGTAGTAGTATTAGCAGTAGTAATAGTAGTAGTACTAGTAGTATTAATAGTACTAGTAGTAGTAGGAGATGTACTAGTAGTAGCTGTAGTATTGGTAGTAGTAGTAGAATTTGTCGTGTAGTACTAATAGTAGTAGTAGTAGTAGTAGCAGTAGTAGTAGTAGTAGTACTAGTAGGATTAGTGGTAGCAGTAGCAGTAGTTGTAGCAATAGTAGCAGTAGTAGCAGTTGTTGTAGCTGCACTTGCAGCAGTAGCAGTAGTAGTAGTTATAGCAGTAATAGTAGTAGCATTAGTAGCAGAAGTAGCAGTCGTAGCAGTGGTAGAAGTAGTAGTAGAAGTAGCAGTAGTTCAGTCGTAGGAGTAGTAGCAGTAGTAGTAGTAATAGTTGTGGATAATTAGTAGTAGTAGTAGCATTAATAGTCATAGTGGCAATATTAGTAGTAGCAATGGTAGTAGCAGCAACATTAGTATTAGTTGGAGTAGCAGTTGAAGTAGTAGCAGAGGTTGTAGCTGTACAAATAGTAATAGGACAAGTTGTAGTAGTAGCAGAAGTAGTAGAACTTGTAGTAGTGGCAGAAGTAGTAGAACTTGTAGTAGTAATATTCGAATTAGTAGCGGTTGTAGCAGCGCCAGTATTAGTTGTAGTAGTAGGACTGGTAGGAGCTGCAGTAGTAGTAGCTGTAGTAGTAGTTGTTGTCATAGGAGTAGTGGTAGTAGTAGTTGTAGTAGTAGCAGTAGTAGCAGTAGTAGTAGAAGTAGTAGTAGCAGTAGTAGTAATTTTTGTGGTAGTCAAATTAGTGGCAGCAGTAATGGCAGTAGCAGGAGCAGTAGTAGTAATTTTTGTGGTAGTCAAATTAGTGGCAGCAGTAATGGCAGTAGCAGGAGCAGTAGTTGTACTAGTTATTATTATTGTCGGAGTGACAGTAGTAGTAGTAGTAGTAATAGTAGAAGCAACAGATGCAGCGGTAGTAGTAATTGTAGCAGTAGTAGTTGTAGTGGCAATAGAAGAAGTGGTAGCAGTAGTAGTTGTAGTGGCAATAGTAGCACTTGTAGTACTAGTAGCAGTCATAGTTGTAGTAGTAGCAGCAGCAGTGGTAGTAGAAGTAGTAATCAAACTAGAAGTAGTAGTAGTAGTAGTAGTAGGAATAGTAGTAGTAATATTAGTAGCAGCTCTAGTAGTAGTAGCAACAGTAGTGTCCATTGGAGTAGCAAAGTAGTAGAAGCAGTAGTAATAGCAGTGGTAATAGTAGTAGGAGAAGTAGTAGTACTAGTAGTAGTAGCATTAGTAGTCACCGTAGTAATCATAGTTGTTGTAGCAGCAACTGTAGTACTAATAGCAATTATAGCAGTAGCTCTATAAGTAGCAGTAGTAGTAGTAATAGCATAGTAGCAGTTGTAGCAGTTGTAGCAGTAGTAGTCGCAGTTGGTGCCGCCATAGAAATAGTTGTAGCAGTAGGAGATGTAGTGGTAGTAGTAGCAGTAGTAGCAACGGTAGTAGTAATAGTAGTAGTAGTAGTAGTTTTAGCAATAGTAGTAGCAGCAACAATAGTGGTAGTTGTTGTTATAATAGTACATGTAGTTGTAGTAGTTGGGATTGTAGTAGTAGTAGTAGTAGCAGTAGTAGTAAGTGTAGAGGTTATAGTAGTAGTAGCTATAGTAGCATAAGTAGCAATAGTAGTAGTAGTAGTAGTAGCAGCATTAGTAGTAGTAGTAGTAGTAGCCTAGTAGCACTAACAGTAGTAATAGCAGTTGTTGTAGTGGTAGTAGAAGAAGAAGTAGTTGTAGTTGTAGCAGTAATAGTGCTCGCAGTAGTTGTAGTAATGCTGGTAATAGTATTAGTAGTTGTTGCAATAGTAGTAGTAGTAGCAACAGCAGTAGTTGCATTGTATTAGTAGTTGCAAAAGTTGAAGTGGTAGTGGTGATAGTAGTAATAGTAGTATTAGTATTAGAAATAATTGCAGTAGTCATCATAGTAGTAGTAGTAGTCGAAGTAGAGGTAGTAGCAAAAGTTGAAGTACGAGTAGCTGTAGCAGCAACAGTTGTTGTGGTAGTTGTAGTAGGTGAAGTAGCAGTTGTTGAAGTATAAGTAGTAG
>RXID01002897.1:0-12557 GCA_005019695.1 Trichopus zeylanicus subsp. travancoricus
AGTAGTAGTAGCAGTAGTAGGGGTAGTAGAGGTAGTAGTAGTAGGAGTAGAAGTTGTAGTAGCAATAGTAGCTGTAGCAACATGGGCAGCTGCAACTATAGTAGTTGTAGTAGAAGTAGTAGCAATAGTCGCAGTAATAATAGTTCTAGCAATGATAGCAATAGTAGCTGTAGTAGCAGGAGTAGAAGTAGTACTAGTATGTTTAGTAGTCAGGGTAGTAGTAGTTGTTACGGTAGCAGCATTAGTAGTAGTAGTAGTAGTAGTAGTCATTATCATAGTAGCAGTCGTAGTAGATGTTGGAGAACTAGTAGTAGTAGCTGTAGCAGTAGTAGTAGTAGCAGTCTAGTCGTAGTAGCCCGTAGTAGTAGCAGTAAGTCCAGTCGAGCAGTAGTAATAGTATAGTAGGGTAGAAGTCTAGAAAGTAGCAGTAGAAGCAAGAATAGTTATTAACAACAACAGAAGTAGTCAGAGGAAGTAGTAGTGTAGCCTTCAGATGTAGTAGTGGCAGCATATTAGCTGTTGTAAGCAGAAAGTAGTAGTAATAGTAGTGTAGTGTAGTAATTAGTAGTAGTAGTGTAGTAGTTAGTAGTATAGTGGTGTGTTAGTAGCAATAGTATAGTAGTAAGTAGCCCCGTAACAACAATATTAGTGGTTACAGTATTAGTAGTATTAGCAGCAGCATCAGCAGTAGTAGGAGGAGCAGCATTAGTAGTATTAGTAGTAGTAGTACTAAAAGTTATGGTAGTGGTAGTAATAGTGGTTGTGTTAGTAGTAGCAGAAGTAGCAGTATTAATAGCTATAGTAGTAGTAGTAGCAGTAGTAGTATTAGTAGTAGTAGTAGTAGCAGCATAAGTACTTGTCATAGCAGTAGTAGTTATTGTAGTAGTTGTTGTACTATAAGTAATAGTAGTAGTGGTAACAACAGTAGTACTAGTAGGAGTGGCTATTGTAGGAGTAGCAGTAGTAGCAGTAGTGCTAGTAGCGAAAGTTGTAGTAAGAGCAGTAGTAATAGTTGGAGCAGTAGCAGTCATAGTAGTAGTAGTGGCAATAGTATGAGTAGTAGCGGTAGCATTAGCAGTAGTAGTAGCAATAATAGCGGTAGTAGTTGTCTGAGTAGTCGAAGTAGTAGTGGAAGTAGTAGTGGGAGTAGTAGTAGCAGTAGTTGTAGTGGGAGTAGTAGTAGAAGCAGTAGTAGAAGCTATAGTAGTAGTAGTAGTAATAGCAGTCTTAGTAGTTGTAGTAGCAGTAGTAGTTACAACGTTAAGTTGCAGCAGTACTAGTTATAGTGGTAGCAGCAATAGTATCAGTAATTGTAGTAGCAGTAGTAGTAGTTATTGTTTAGTAATAGTAGCACTAGTAGTAGTAGTCGTAGTAGTAGGCACAGTAGTAGTAGTACAAGCAATACTATTAGAAGAAGTAGTAGTAGTAGTAGTACTAGTAGTTGCAGTATTCATAGTTGTAGTAGTCGTAGCGAGCAGAAGTAGTAGTAGTAGTAGTACTAGTAGTAGTAGTTGTTGAAGCAGCAGTAGTAGTAGCAGCTGTAATACTAGTAGAAATAGTAATAGTAGTAGGTGAAGTTGCAAAAGTAGTAGTTGTAACAGCAGTTGCAACAATATTTGCAGTAGTTGTAGCAGTAGAAGTAGTAGTAGTAGTAGTAGTAGTGGTAGTAGTAGTAGTTGTTGTTGTAGCAGTAGAAGTAGTAGCAGTATTAGCAGCATCAGTACTAGTAGAAATAGTAGTAGTAGTAGTAGTAGTAGTAGTAGTAGTAGCAGTGGTTGTCGCAATAGTAATAGAAGTAGTTGTAATAGCAGTTGTAGTTGTAGTCATAGTTGTAGTAGTATTAGTAGTAGCAGAACTAGTAGTCATATTAGTAGTAGTAGTAGCAGTAATTGTAGGATTTACAGCATCTGCTGTAGTAGTAGTAGCAACAGAAGTAGCAACAGCACTAGCTATAGAAGTACCAGCAGTAGTATTATTGGTTGTAGTAGAAGTAGTGACAATAGTAGTAGGAGGAAGAAGTTGTAGAACTAGTAGCAATAGTAGTTGTTGCAACAACGACAACAAAGCGATAGTAGTAAGAGTACTTATAGTTGTTTTAGTAGTAGTAGAAGTAGTAATAGTAGCAATAGTAGCAGTAGAAGCAGTAATAGTAGTAGTAGTAGTAGCAGCAGTAAGAGTAGCAGTAATATTAGTAGTAGTAGTAGCAGCATTTCCTGTAGTAGTAGTAGTTGTTGTTGTAGTAGTAGTAGCAGCAGCAGGAACAACAACAACAGCTGTACTAGTACTAGTAGTAGTTGCAGCAGCAATAGTAGTAGAAGTAGTTGCAGTTGTACTTATAGTTGTTGTAGTATAAGTGGTAGTAGTGGTAGCAAGAGTAGTGGTAGCGGTAGTAGTAGTAGTAGTAGTAGTACTTGTTCTTGTTGTAGTTGTAGTAGCAGTTGTAGTCTTAGTAGTAGTAATAGTAGTAGTTGTAATACTAGTAGCAGCAATTGTAGTAGTAGTAGTAATAGTAGTAGCGGCAACAACAATTGTATTATTAGTGTAGCATTAGTCATAGTAGTAGTTGTGGCGGTAGTAGTTGTTGTAGTAATAGTAGTAACTATTGTAGTAGTAGTGGCAGTTGCAGTAGTAGTAGTAGCCATAGTTGTAGTTATTATTATTGTTGTTGTAACAGTAGTAGTAGCTGAAGTAGTAGTAGAAGCAGCAGTAGTAGTAGCTGAAGTAGTAGTAGAAGCAGCAGTAGTAGTAGCTGAAGTAGCAAAACATGAAGCAGCTATAGTTGGAGTTGTAGTATCAGGAGTCAAAGTAGTAGTAGTCACAATAGTAGTAGTAGTAGTAACCAAAGTGGTGCGAGTAGCAGTAGTTGTAGTAGCAGAAGTAGTAGTAGTAGGAGAAGTTGTAGTAGTAGAAGTTCTAGTTGTAGAAGAAGCAGTAATTATAGCATCTGTAGTAGTAGTAGTGGTAGTAGCTGTAGCACTAGCAGCAATAGTTATAGTAGTAGTAGTTGTTGTTGTAGTAGCAGTAGTAGTAGCAATCTTAGTAGTTGGAGAAGTACTAGTAGCAGCAGTAGTAGTAGTTGAAGTAGTAGTAGTAGTTGTAGTTGTAGTAGAAGTTGTAGTTATAGCACAAGTTGCATTAGTTATTGTAGAAGGAGTACTAGCAGCAGTCGCAGTAATAGTAGTAGCAGCAGAAGTAGTAGCGAAAGTAGTACTTGTAGTAGTTGTAGCAGTCATAGCATCGGTAGTTGTAGTAGATGTAGTAGCAGAAGTCATAGTGGTAGTAGCAGTTGAAGTAGTAGTAATAGTGGGAGTAGTAGCAGTAGTTGAAGCAGTAGTTGTAGTAGTAGGAGTAACAACAGTTGTAGTAGTTGTAGTAGTTGGAGTATCAGTAGTACTAGTTGAGGTAGTAGTAGTTGCACGAGTAGTTGCAGCAGTTGTGTTAGTACAAGGAGTAGTGGCAGTTGTTATCATAGTAGCAGTACTAGTTGTAGTTGGAGTGCTATTAGTAGAAGTTGTAGTAGCAGTAGTCATAGTAGTAGCGAAAGCAACAGTAGCCGAAGTAGTTGGAGTGGAAGTAGTAGCAGTAGTTTTAGTAGTTAGGGTAGCAGTCGCAGAAGTTGTAGCAGTAATAGTAGTAGAAGTAGTATTAGCTATAGTTGTATCATCAGTAGGAGAAGTAGAAGTAGCAACAATAATAGTAGTAGTAGTTATGGCGGTAGTAGTGGTAGTAGCAGTTGTGGTAGCAATAGCAGCAAAAGCAATGGCAGTAATAGTGGTAGAAGTAGTAGGAGAAGTAGTAGTGGTACCAATAGATGTAGTGGTAGTTGTAGTCGTAGCAGTAGTAGTTGTTGTAGTGGCAGTAGAAATAGTAGTGGGAGCAATAATGTTAGTCATAGTAGTAGTAATAGTAGAAGTAGGATTTGTAGTAGTAATAGTAGTAGTAGGATTTGTAGTTGCAATAGTAGTAGTAGTGGTTGTAGTAGTAGGAGCAGTAGTTGTTGTTGTTGTAGTTGTAGTAGTAGTAGTAGTAGTAGTGGTAGTAGCAATAGAAGTAATAATAGTAGTAGTAGTAGTACTATTGTTGTTGTAGTAGTAGTAGTAGTAGTAGCAGAAGTGGTAGTCGTTGTTGCTAAACTTGTAGTAGTAGTCGAAGTAGTAGTTGCAGTTGTATTTGCAAACGGAGCAGCAGTAGTAGCAATAGTCGTTGTCGCTTTTGTTGTAGTAGTATTCGAAATAGTAGTTGTAGTAGTATCTGTAGCAATAGTACTAGTAGTAGTGGCAATTGTAGTAGTAGCTATAGCAGCAGTAGTAGTATTTGTTCTAGAAGCAGAATCAATAATACCAGTAGCTGTAGTTGTTGTAGTAGTAGTAGCAATAGTAATTATAGTAGTAGTAGCAGTAGTAGTACTAGCGTTGCAGTCATAGTATTAGTAATAGTAGCAGTAGTAGTAGTAGAAGTAGTAGCATTAGTTGAAGTCATTGTAGCAGTAGCGGTAGTAGTAGTAATAGTAGTAGTAGTAGTAGCAATAGTTGTTGTTGTAGTAGTAGTAGTAGTAATAGTAGTAGTAGTAGTAGCAATACTAGTAGCATAAGTAGTAGTAGTTGGAAAAGAAGTAGTAGTAGCAATAGTAGTAGTAGTAGTTGGAGAAGTAGTTGTAGTAGTGGCAGTAGGAGTAGTACAAGTTGTAGTAGTAGAAGTAGTAATAATAGTAGTAGTAGTTGCAGTAGTACTATTCGTAGTAGTAGCTGTAGTAGTCGTAGTAGCCGTAGTAGTTGTACTAATAGTAGTAGTAGAAGCAGAAGTAGCTGCAGTAGTACTAGTAGTGGAGTAGTAGCTGCAGTAGCTGTAGTAGCTGCTATAGTATTAGTAGTAGATGTAGTAGCAGTAGTCACTACAGTAACAATCGTAGTTGTTGTTGTACTCGTAGTAGTAGCTGTGATAGCCGCAGAAGTAGTAGTCGCAGCAGTAGTCGCTGAAGTAACAACATCATAAGTTTTAGCCGTAGTAGCAACAGTAGTATTAGAAGTAATAGTAGTGGTAGTAGGAGCAACAGCAGCAGTAGTACTAGTAGTAGTTGTAGTAGTTGTAGTAGTAGTATTTGTAGTAGTAATAGTAGTTGTAGTAGTTGTAGTAGTAGTATTTGTAGTAGCAGCAGCAATAGTAATAGTAGTTGTAGTAGCAGCAGCACTAGTAATAGTAGTAGTACTACCAGAAGTAGTGGTTGTTATAGTAGTAGTAGTAGCAACATCAGTAGCAGTATTATTATTATTATTAGTAGTAGTAGTAGTAGTAGTAGTAGTAGTAGTAGGAGAAGTCGTAGTTGTAATAGTAGTTTTAGCAACAATAGCAGTAGCAGCAGCAATAGTCCTAGTAGAATTAATATTAGTAGTGGAAGCAGCAGCTGTAGAAGCAGCAGCAGCAATATGGCAGTAGTATCAATAGTAGTAGTAGTAGCAGATGCAACATTAGTGCAAGAAGTAGCAGTAGTAGCAGTAGTAGTAGTAGTAGTAGCAATAGTGGTGGTGGTGGTAGTAGTAATGGCAGAAGTAGCAGTTTTAGTAGCGATAGTTGTAGCAATAGCAATAGTAGTTATTGCTGTGGCTATAGCCGTAGGAGCAGTAATAGCAGTAGTAGAAGCAATAGTTGTGGCAGTTCCTGGAGTAGCAATAGTGTAGTGACAGTAGTAAAAGTAGAAGCGATAGAAGTAGTAGTAGTAGTAGCAGTAGTAGTGAGAATTTTAGTCGTAGTAGTGGTAGTAGACTTAGTAGTAGTAGTAGTAGTAGTAGTAGTAGTAGTAGTAGTATTAGTAATAGTAGTAGTAGTAGTAGTAATAGTAGTAGTACTAGTAGCACTAACACTGGTAGTAGTAGTAGCCTTAATAGTAGTTGTTGTTGTTGTTGTTGTTGTTGTGGTAACAGTAATAATAGTAGTTGTACAAGCATTAGTAGTAGCAGAAGAAGTAGTAGTAGTAGATGTAGCAGCCGCTGAAGTAGTAATAGTAGTAGTAGTAGCAGCAGAAGTAGCAGTAGTAGTAGGTGCAGCAAAAGCATCAGTAGTAGTAGTAATAGTTGTTTTTAATATAGTGGTAGTAGTAAGAGTAGTCATAGTAGTCATAGTAGTAGTAGTACCAATAATATTAGCAGTTGTCATACTTGTAGCAGCAGTAGTAGTTGTAGCAGTAGTATTAATAATAGCAGAAGCCATCATAGAGGTTGTAATTATAGTTTTTGGAGTAGAAGTAGTAGTAGTAGCAGAAGTTGTAGTTGTAGAAGTAGTAGCTGTAGGAGCAGCAGCTCTAGTAGTAGTACTAGTAATAGCGGTAATAGTAGTAGTAGTAATACCCATGTAGCAGTAGTTGTTGTTGTTGTTGTAGTCGTAGCAGCTATAGTAGTAGTAGTTGTGGTAGTGCTAGACGAAGAAACAATTATGGTAATAACAACTAAAGTTGTGGTAGTAGCAGCTGTTATTGTCATAGTAGAAGTATTAGTAGAATTAATAGTACGAGAGATAGAAGTTATAGCAATAGTAGAAGTAGTCGCAGCAGTAGCAGTAGTAGCAGCAGTAGTAGTAGTAGTAGAAGTCATTGTAGCATCAGCAGTAGTCATAGTAGCAGTGGTTGTAAGAGAAGTAATAGTAGTTGTAGTAGTACTAGTAGTAGTAGGAGAAATTACATTAGTAGCAATAGTAATAGTAGTAGTAGCAGCAGTAAGAGTGGTATTAGTAATAGCAATAGTTGTATTAGAAGTAGCAGCAATAGCAGTAGTAGTAGTAGTAGCAGAGGTAGTTGTAGTAGTTCCTATTCTGGTATTGGTAGTTGCAGTAGTAGTGGTAGTAGCAATCATAATAGTAGTAGTAGCAAGAGTAGTAGTAGTACTAGGAGGAGTAGTAGTAGTTGTTGTAGTAGAAGTAGTGGTAGTAGTAGTAGGAGTAGTAGTAGTTGTTCTAGTAGTAGCAGTAGTAGTAGTATTCGTATCAGTAGTACTAGTAGTAGTGGTAGCAGCAGCAGTAGTAGTAGTAGTAGGTGTTGCAGTAGTAATAGTAGTTTTCACTGTGGCTATAGTAGTAGTAGTTGTTGTTATAAGTCATACTAGTAGCAGTAGCAGGAGTGGTAGTAGTAATTGGAGTAGTAGTTGTAGTAGCAAAACCAGCAAAAGGAGTAGCAGTAGTGGCAGTAGCAGTAGTAGTAGTAGTATTAGCATCAGCAGTAGTAGTAGTAGGAGTGGTAATAATAGTAGCTGTAGTAGTTGTTGTTGTAGTAGTAGTAGCAGTAGTAGTAGTAGTTGTTGTTGTTGTTGTAGTAGTAGTAGTAATCACAGTGGTAGTGGTAGTAGTAGTTGTACTTGTAGCAGTAGCTGTGGTTGTAGAAGTAGCCCAATCGGTAGCAGCAGCAGCAGTAGTAGTAATAGCAAAAGCAACAGTAGTAGTCATTGTAAGAGCAGTAGCAATATTAGTTACACTTGTAGTAATAATAGTCGCAGCAACTGTAGTTGAAGTAGAACTAGTAGTAGCAGCAACAACAGCAGTAGTTGTCGAAATAGTAGTTGTAGTGATAGTACCAGTAACAACAGTCGTTGTAGCTATTATGGTATTAATAGTCGAAGTAGTAGTAGTTGTTGTACTTGTAGCAGCAACAGTAGTAGTAGTGGCAGAAGCCGTAGGAGTTGTGCTAGCAGTGGTTGTTGTAGAAGCAGTTATAGCAGCAGAATCGATTGTATTAGTAGCATTAGTAACTATAGTAGTAGTAGTAGTAATAATAATAGTTGTTGTAGTAGTAGTTGTATTCGTAGTAGTGGTAACAGTAGCAGTCGTAGTAGCAGAAGTTGTTGCAGTAGTTGTAGTTGTTGTCGTAGAAGCCATAGTAATGGTAATAGTGGTAGTACTAGTTGTAACAGTCCTAGTAGCAGAAGTAGTAGTAGTAGGAAAAGAAGTAGCTGTAGCAATAGCAGTAGTAGCAGCATTAGTAGCAGTAGTAGAATTAGTAGTAGTAGTAGTAGTAGTTGAATTAGTTGCAGTAGCCATAGTAGTAACAGTAGTTGCATTATTAGTAGTAGTAGTTGTTGTTGTTGTTGTTGTAGTATTAGTTGTAGTAGTTGCAGTAGTATCAGTAGTAGCAGTAGTTGTTGTAGCAGTTGTTGTAGTAGTAGCAGCAGTATAAGTAGAAGTAGTAGTAGTCAAAGCAGTAGTAATAGTAGTAGTAGTAGTTGTGGTGGTAGTAGCAATAGTGTTAGTAGCAGTTGTAGTAGTCATAGTAGTAGCAGGAGTAGTGATGGTAGTAGCGACAAAAGTTGTATTTGCAGTGGCAGTTGGAGTAGTTGTAGTAGCAGCAATCGTTATCGTAGTATAGAAGTAATATTAGTAGTAGTAGTAGCAGTAGTAGTCGTTATTTGAGAACTAGTAGTAGTAGTTGCAATAGTAGCAGGCAGAGAAGTAGGAGCAGTAGAGCAGATGGAGCAGCAATAGAAGTAGTACTAGTAGTATTAGTAGTAGTAGTAGCAATAGTAGTAGTTGTAGTAGTAGTTGTGGTAGCATGAGTCGTAGTAGTAGGAGAGGTAGTAGTACCTGTTATTGTTGGAAAAGTAGTAGCAGTAGTTGTTCTAGGAGCAGTAGCAGTAGTTATGGTGGTAGTAGTAGCAGTGGTAGAAGTAGTCGGAGATGTACTAGTAGTAGAATTAGTAGAAGTAGCAGTAGTAGCAACTACAGCAGCAGTTGTAGTAGTAGTTGTTAATGTTGTTGTTGTTCTAGTAGTGGAGTGGCAGTAGTAGTATTGATAGTCGCAATAGTAGTAGCAGTAGTGGCATTAGTAGTAGCCGTTGTAGTACTAGTAGGAGTAGTAGCAGCAATTTTAGTAGCAATAGTAGTAGAAGTAGAAGTAGTAGCTGTAGTAGTAGCAAAAGTAGTAGTAGTAGAGGAAGTATTAGTAGCAATAGTAGTAGTAGCAGTAGATGTAGTTGTATTGATAGAAGGAGCAATACTAGAAGTACTAGTAGAAGAAGTTGTAGCAGCAACAATAGTAGTAGCAATAGCAGTAGTAGTAGTTATTGTAGTAATAGTAGTAGAAACCATAGTAGATGTAGTTGTATTAGTTGCAGTAGAAGTACCAGTAGCTAGAGCACTAGTGGCAAAAGTAGTATTACTAGTAGTAGCAGCAGCAGCAGTCGTAGTAGTAGTAGTAGCAATATTAATCGTAGTAGTAGTAGTAGTAGTAGCAGTAGTACTAGTAGCAATAGTACTAGTAGTAGTAGTAGCAGCAGCTGCACCAATAGTAGTAGTAGTAGCAGAAGTAGTAACAGAAATAGTACTTGTAGTACTAGTAGAAGTTGTAGTCGAAGCCGTAGCAGTAGTAGCCGTAGGAGTAGTAGCAGCAGCAACAATAGTAGTTATAGCAGCAGCAGAAGCAGCTGTGCTAGTAGAAGTAGTATTGGTAGAAGTAGCAGGAGTCATAGTAACATTTCTAGCAGCAACTGCAGCAACAGCAGTAGTATTAGTAGGAGTAGTAGCTATAGCAACAGCATTAGTTTTAGTAGCTGGAGTATTAGCAGTCGCAGTGGCTGTAGCAATAGTAGTTGTAGTAACAGCAGTAGTAGTAGCTGTAGTAGTAGTCATTGTAGCAAGAGCAGTAGAAGTAGTTATAGAAGTAGTAAAAGTCATAGTAGCATTAGCAGCAGCAGTAGCAACAGTAGTAGTAGTAGTATTGCTAGCAGTAGTAGTTGTTGTTGTAATAGTAATAGTAGTAGTACTAGTAGTAATAGGAGGAGGAGGAGGAGAAGTTGTTGTAGTAGGGGTAGTAGTAGTAGTAGTAGTAGTAGTAGTAGCAGTAGTCGTAGTAGTAGTAGAAGAAGAAGCAGTAGTTGTAGTACGTGTGATAGTAGTAGTAGCAGTAGTAGTAGATGTCGTAGTAGCTGCAGTAACAGTAGTAGTAGTAGTTGTAGTAGGAGGAGTAGTAGTAGTAGTAGTAGTAGTAGCTATAGTAGCAGTAGCAATAATAGTAGTAGTAGTAGCAAAACTAGCAGCTGTCGTCGTAGAAGCAGCAGCAGCAGCAGCAATGACAGTTGTAGCATTATTAGTAGCACGAGTAGAATTATTAGTAATAATAGTGGTAGCAGCAGCAGCAGCAGCAGTTGCAGTAGTAGTAGCAGAAGTAGTAACAGTAGTGGTAGCTGCAGCAGTAGTTGTAGTAGTAGCAATAGAAGTAGTAGTAGTAGTAACAGTAGAAGTAACAGTAGTAGCAGTAGTTGCAGCAGCAGCAGCAGCAGTAGTAAATGTTTTTGTTATTGTTGTAGTAGTAATAGTAGGAATAGCAGCAGCAGCAGTAGTATAGTTGCAGTAGTTGTAGTAGTAGTAGCACAGTAGTAGTATTAGTAGGAGTGGTGGTAGTAGTAGCTGTAGGAATAGCAGCAGTATTAGGAGTAGCGGCCGTACTAGTAGTAGTAGTAATAGTAGTTGCACCAACAGTAGTAGCAGAAGCAGTAGTAGTAGTATTGCTTATAGTAGTAGTAGTAGTTGTTGTTGTTATTGTTGTAGTAATAGTAGCTGTAGCAGTTGTTGTTGTTGTTTTAGTACGAACAACAATAGCAATAGTAGCAGTAGTAGTAGCAATAGTAGTAGTAGCAATAGTAGTAGTAGTAGTAGTAGTAGTAGTAGTAGTAGTAAAAGAAGAAGAACTAGAAGCAGCCTCAGCAGCAGCAGTAGTAGTTAGAAGAATAATAGTAGTTGTACAAGCAGTCATAGTGATAGTGGAAGTAGTAGTAGTAGAAGTAGCAGCAGCAGCAGCAGCAGTAGTAGCAGCAGTTGTAGTAGCAGAAGCAACAGAAGTAGTAGTAGTTGTAGCCTCAGCAACAATAACACCAGTAGTAGCAGTACTACTAGTAGTCGTTGAAATAGGTGTTGTTGTAGTAGTAGTATTAGTAATCGTAGTAATAGTAGTCATAGTAGCAGTAGTAGCAATAATAATATTAGTAGTAGTAATAGAAGTGGTAGCAGTAGTAGTAGTAGAAATAATAGTAGCAGTATTAGCAATAGAAGCAGTAGCAGTAGGAGCAGCGGCAACAACAGTAGCTGTAATAGTAATAGCGGTAGCGGTAGTAGTAGTAGTACCCATTGTAGCAGTTGTAGCAGTTATTAATCTAGCAGTTGTAGTAGTAGCAACATTTGCAGTAATAGTGTTGGCAATAGTAGTACTAGTAGATGTTGAATCGAGAGTAGCAACAGTTGTAGCAATAGTAGATGTAGTAGCTGTAGCAGTAGTCATAGTATCAGTGGTAGTAGGAGAAGTTGTAGTAGTAGAGATTGTAGTACTAGCAGAAGTGGGAGAAGTAGTGGCAATAGTAGTATAGTAGCAGCAGTAATAGTAGTAGAAGAAGTAGTTATAGTAGTAGTAGTGGTAAAAGTAGTGATAGCAGTGGTGGTGGTAGTTGTAGTAGCAGTTGCATTAGTAGAAGAAACAGCAGCAGCAGCAGCACTAGTAGTACTAGTAGTAGTAGTGGTTTTAGTAATAGTAATAGTTGTAGTAGCAGTAACAGAAGTAGTATTAGTAGTAGTAGTAGTTGTTGTAGTTGTGGTACTAGTAGTTTCATTAGTAGTAGTAGAAATAGTAGTGGTAGTTGTAATCATAGTAGTAGTAATTGTTGTTGTAGTAGTAATAGTATGAGAAGTAGAAGTAGTAGTAGTAGTCGTAGTCGTAGTTGTTGTTGTAGTAGTAGTAGTAGTAGCAGTAGTATTGGTAGCAATAGTAGTAGTAGTAGTAGTAGAAGTTCAAGTAGTAGTAGTAGTAGTTGAAGAAGCAGCAGTAGTAGTTGCAGCAGTAGCAGTAGTTGTAATAGTCATAGTATTAGTAGAAGCAAGATTAGTAGTAGTAGTAGTAGTAGTGGTGGTAGTAGTAGTAGTAGTAGTAGTAGTAGCAGCAGCAGTAGCAGTAGCAGTAGCTGTAGTAGTAGCAGCAGCAGCAGTAGTAGCAGCAGCAGCAGCAGTAGTAGTAGTAGTCGTCGTAGTAGTAGTAGTAGAATTGGTAGTAGTAGTAGCAATTATGGAAGTAGTAGTAGTAGTAGTAGCAATAGAAGCTATAGTAGTAGGAGTAGCAGCAGTATTACAAGTAATAGCGGTGGTAGTTGTAGTAATAGTATCCGTTGTAGCAATATTAGCAGTTGTAGAAGTAGTAGCAATAGTAGCAGTAATAACAGTAGCAGTAGTAGCACTAGTAGCTATAGCAGTAAGAGCTACAGTAGTTGTAGCAATTGTAGAAGTAGTTGGAGCACTAGAAGTAGTAGCATTATTTGAAATAATAGTAGAAGTAGTAGTAGCAGTAGCAGTAGTCGTCGTATTAGTGGTAGTAGGAGACATTGTAGTCGGAGTAGTAGTAGTCCTAGTGGAAGTAGTGGCAATAGTAGTAGTAGTAGTGGTGGTGGTGGTAGTAGTAATAGTAGTAGTAGGAGTAGTAGTAATGGTGGTGGTGGTAGTAGCAATAGTAGGAGTAGTAGTGGTGGTGGTGGTGGTGGTGGTGGTAGTAGTAATAGTAGTAGTAGAATATGTAGTAGTAATAGTAGTAGAATATGTAGTAGTAG
>RXID01002900.1:0-18228 GCA_005019695.1 Trichopus zeylanicus subsp. travancoricus
TGTAGTAGCAGTGGTAATAGTAGCAGTAGAAGTATTAGTAGGAGTTGCAATAGTAGTAGTAGCAAAAGTATTAGCAGCAGTATTTGTAGTAGAAGTAGCAGTAGTAGTCATCGAAGTTATTGTAGTAGTGGCAGTAGCTGTGTAGTATCAGTTGTACTAGTAGCAGTACCAGTAGTAGTAGCGGTGGTGGTAGTAGTAGTAGCAGAAGCAAGAACAGTTGTAGTTGTAGTAGTGGTCGTAGTAGTAGTAGAAGTATTAGCAGCCACCGTAGTAGTGATAGTAGCAGTAGTAGCAATAGCAGCAGTACTAGTAGCAGTGACACTAGTAGTAGTTGTAGTAGCAGCAGTAGTAGTAGCAATAGTAGAAGATGGAGTAGTAGTAGCAGAAGTAGCAGTAGTAGCCATTGTTGTAGTAGTAGTAGTAGCTGCAGTAGCAATAGTAGTTGTAGCAGAAGTAATAGCAACAGTAATAGTAGTAGGAGAAGTAGAAGTAGTAACAGCATCAGCAGTAGCAGTTATAGCAGTAAAAGTAGTACTCGCAGTTATAGAAGCTTTAGTAGCAATAGTAGTATAACTATAGAAGTAGTAGTAGTAGTAGTAGTAGTAGCAGCTGTAATAGGTGTAGTAGTAGCAATAGTAGTAGTAATAGCAGTAGTAGTAGTAGTATTTGTAGCAGTAGCAGAAGTAGTATTAGTAGTACTAGCAGTAGTAGTAGCAGTAGTAGTTGTTGTAGCTTTAGTAGCAGTAGTAGTAGTAGTAGTAGTAGCATTAGTAGCAGCAGCAGCAGCAGCAGTAGCAATAGTAGTAGTACTAGTATTAGTAGTTGTCGTAGTAGTCGGAACAGTAGCAGTAGTAGTACTAGTAGCAGCAACAGCAGTAGCAGAAGTAGTAGTAGGAGAAGTAGGATTTGCCATAGTCACAATAGTAGTTTTAGTAGCAGTAAGTAGTAGTATTAGTAGTTATAGCTATAGTAGTAGCAGTATCAGTAGTGGTAGTAGTAGCAATCATAGCTGTGCAAGCAGTAATAGTGTTAGAAATAGTAGTAATGATTGTAGATCCAGCAGTAGTTGTAGTAGAAGTAGTAGTAGTTGTAGTAGTAGTAGAAGTAGTGGTGGTGGTGGTGGTGGTGGTGGTAGTAGTAGTAGTAGTAATAGTAGTAGTAGTTGTTGTTGTTGTTGTAGCAGTAGTAATAGGAGTAGTAGTAGTAGTAGTAGCAGTAGCAATGGAAGAAGTAGTAGTAGTTCCAGTATTTATAGCAGAAATTGTAGTAGCGGAAGTAGAAGTAGTAGTAGTAGTACTAGTAGTTATAGTAGTATTGCCAGTAGTAGCAACAGAAGTAGTCATAGCAGTGGTAGCTATGGTAGTAGTAGTAGCCATAGTACCAATGGTTGTAGTAGCAGCAGTCATAGATGTAGCAACAGAAGCAGTAGTGGTAGTGTAGCCATAATAGAAGTAGAGGTAGTAGTAGTAGTATTAGCAAAGGTAGAAAAAATAGTGTAGCAGTAGTACTAGTAGTAATAGTAGTGGTTGCTATATTAGTAGTAGTACATGAAGTTGTACGTGTAGTAGTACTAGAAGCCGTAGCAACGATAGTAATTGTATTAGTGGTAGTAATAGTGGCAGTAGAAGTAGTAGTAGCAAGAATAGTAGTATTAGTAGTAATAGTAGCTGGAGCAGTAGTAGTAGTAGTAGTAATAGTAGTAATATTAGGATCTAGAGAAGTAGTAGTAGTAGTGGTAATAGTAAAAGGAGTAGGAGTAGCAGTTGTAGTAGTAGAAGTAGTAGTAGTAGGAGTAGTAGTAGTAGGAGTCGTTGTTGTTGTGGTAGTAGTTCAAGTAGTTGCACTAGTAGCTAGTAGTAGTAATTGTAGTAGTAGTGCTTGGAGTAGTAGCAGTAGTAGTACTATTCATAGTAGTTGTATTGGTAGTAGTAGTAGTTGGTGCAGGAGTCGTAGTAGTAGTAGTATTGGTAGTACAAGTAGTAGTAGCAGTAGTAGCAGGTGTAGTGGTAGTTGTGGTAGCAGTTGTAGAAGTGGTAGTGGTACTCGTAGTAGTAGAAGTAGTAGTAATAGGTATACTAGTATTAGTTGTTGGACTTGTAGTAGTTGTGGTAGTCTTGGTAGGAGTTGTAGTAGATGTTGGAGTAGTAGTAGTAGTAGCAATAGTCGAATTAGGAGTAGCTGCAGTAGTAGTATTACTAGTGGAAGTAGAAGGAGTAGTAGTAGTAGCCGTAGTAGTTTTAGGAGTACTAGTAGTAGTGGCAGTAGGGGTTGTAGGAGTAGTAGTAGTAGCAATAGTAGTTGCAGTGTAGTATCCTTGAAGTAGTAGTGGTTGTTCTTGTAGTAGTTGGAGTAGCAACATCAGCAACATTAGTAGTAGTAGTAGAAGAAGGAGTAGGGGCAGTAGTAGTAGCAGTCGTAGTAGTATTAGTAGTAGTTGTAGTTGGAAAAGAAGTAGTAATAGTTGAAGTAGTAGTAGAAGCAACAGCAGCTGTAGTAGTAGTACGAGTGGCAGCAGCAACGGCTGCAGCAGTAGCTGTAATATTAGTTAAAGAAATAGGAGTAGTAGTAGCAGAGTTGTACAAGAAGTGTAAATGGTAGTATTAAAACGAGTAGCTGCAGCAGAGTAGTAGTTGTAGTTGTTGTTGTAGCAGTAGTAGTAGAATCAGTAGTAGCAGAAGTTGGAGAAATAATAACTGCAGCAGCAGTAGTAGTAACAGTAGTAATAGGAGTAGTAGCAATAGTAGTAGTGGTAGCAGCAGCAGCAGTAGTAATAGTAGTAGTAGCAATCATAGTTGTAGTAGTACTAGTGGTAGTGGTTGTAGTTGTAGAAGTATTAGTAGTAGTAGTAGCAGCAGCAGCAGTAGTAGCAGCTGCAGCAGTAGTTGCAACACTAGTAGTAGTAGTACTAACAATATTAGTAGCAGCTTCTGTAGCAGTAGTAGTAGTGGTAGTGCCAGTAATAGTATATGTAGTAGCAATAGTAGTAGTAGGAGCAATAGTATTAGTGGCTGTAGTAGTAGTAACAGTACTACTAGTAATAGTAGTAGTAATAGTGATAGTAGTAGTAGTAGTCATCGTAGTAGTAATAGCTCGAGTAGTAGTAGTAGTTTTTGTAGTTTGGGAAGTAGTAGTAGTAATACTTGTGGTAATAGTAGTAGCAGTAGCAGCTATAGTATTTATAGTCGTAGTACGAGTAGCTGCATCAGCAGTTGCAATAGCAGCAGCAATACTAGTAGTAGAAATAGGAGTAGTAGTAGTAGCCGTTGTACAAGAAGTCGAAGTGGTACTATTTGTACCAGTAGCAGTAGTAGTAGTAGTGGTAGTAGTAGAAGTAGCAGCAGCAGCAGTAGTTGTAGTAGTAGCAACAGCAGCAATAGTAAAAGTACTAGTAGTAGAAGTAGCAATAGTATTAGTATTTGTAGTAGTAGTAGTAGTAGCAGCAGCAGCAGTAGTTATAGTAGTAGTAGGAGTAGTAGTAGTGGTAGTAGTAGCAATAGTAGCAGTAGCAGTAGTAGTAGTAGTTGTTGTAGTAGCAGTAGCAGTAGTAGTAGTAGTAGTAGTAGTAGCATTAGCAGCAGTAGTAGTATTAATTGTGGTATTAGCGGTAGTAGTAGTGGCAGGAGTGGTAGTAGTAGTTATGGTAGTAGCAGCAGCAGCTATAGTAGAAGAAGTAGTAGCAATAGTAGTAGTAGTAATAGTAGTACTACTAGAAGTAGTAGTCTCAATAGTTGTAGCAACAATAGTAGTAGTAGTAGCAGCAGTAGTAGTAGTAGTAGTAGCTGTAGTAGTAGTCGTGATAGCAGTAGTAGCAGTAGTTGTTATAGAAGCAGTAGTAGCTGTAGCAGTAGTAGTTGTACAAGTAACATAACTAGGGGAAGTAGTAGTAATAGCTATAGTAGCAATAGTAGTAGTAGCAATGGTAGTAGTAGTAGGAGTAGTAGTATTAGTAGTAATAGAAGTAGTAGTTGTAGTACCTGAAGTAGTAGTAGTATTGGTAGCAATTATAGTTGTAGTAGTAGCAGTTGTAGTAATAGCTGTAGTAATAGCAGTAGTAGTAGCCGTAGTGACAACAAAACTAACTATAGTAGTAGTAGTAGTAGAAGCAACAGTAGAAGTAGTAATAGTAGCAGCAGTAGAAGTACTTGTGGTACTAGTGGTAGTAGTAATAGTAATAGCAGTGGCAGTAGTAATAGTAATAGCAGTAGCAGTAGCGAAGGTAGTAGTTGTCATACTTGTAGTGATAGTAGTAGTAGAAATTTTAGCAGTAGTAGTAGCAGTAGTGGTAGAAGTAGTAATAGCAGCTGTAGCAGCGACATTAGTAGTAGTAGTATTAGTAGTTGAACCAGTAGCAGTAGGAGTAGTAGTTGTAGTAGTAGTGGGAGAAATCGAGTAGTAGCATTGCCAATAGTCATAGTAGCGGTAACAGTATTAGTAGCAGTGGTGGTACTAGCAGCAGCAGCAGTAGTAGCAGCAGTAGTAATACTATTAGTCGCTGCAGTAGTAGCAGAAATGGAAGTAGTAGTAATAATAGTAGTGGTTGTAGTAGTAGTAGTATCAGTAGTAGCAGAAGTTGGAGAAATAGTAACTGCAACAGCAGTAGTAGTAGTAGTAGTAATAGTAGCAGTAGCAATAGTAGTAGTTGCAATAGTAGTAGTTGGAATAGTAGTAGTAGCAATCATAGTTGTATTAGTACTAGTGGTAGTGGTTGTAGTTGTAGTAGTAGTAGCAACAGCAACAGCAGTGGCAGCTGCAGTAGTAGTAGTAGCAACTGCAACAATAGTCGCAACATTAGTAGTAGTAGTACTAGTAGTAGTACTAGGAATAGTATAAGTAGTAGTAATAGTAGCAGAAGTAGTAGTAGTGGTAGTAGTAGCAAGAGTATTTGTAGCTGGAGCAATAGTAGTAGTGGAAGTAGTAGTTGTAACGGTACTAGTAGTTGTAGTAGTAGTAGTAGTAGTAGTAGCAAAAGTAGTATTGATAGTAGTAGTAGCAGTCATCTTAGTAGTAGTAGCTGGAGTAGTAGTAGTAGTTTTTGTAGTATTAGAAGAAGTAGTAGTAGTACTTATGGTAATAGTAGTAGTAGCAGCAGCAGTATTAGTAGTAGTAATTATAGTATTTGCAGTCATAGTATGAGTAGCAGCGGCGGCGGCGGCAACAACAGTAGTAATACTAGTAGTAGAAATAGGAGTAGTCGTAGTAGCCGTTGTACAAGAAGTGGAAGTGGTAGCATTTGTACTAGTAGCAGTAGTAGTAGTAGTGGTAGCAATAGTAGTACTAGTTGTTCTAGTAGTAGAAGTAGCAGTAGTAGTAGTAGTTGTAGTTGTAACAGCAGCAGCAGTAGTAGTACTAGTAGTAGAAGTAGCAGTAGCATTAGTATTTGTAGTAGTAGTAGCAGTAATAACAGTAGTAGCAGTAATAACAGTAGTAGTAGGAGTAGAAGGAGGAGGAGGAGTAGTAGTAGTAGTAGTAGTAGTAGCATTAGAGTAGTAGAAGTATGAATTGTGGCATTAGCGGTAGTAGTAGCAGTAGTAGCTATAGTAGAAGAAGTAGTAGCAGTTGTAGTAGTACTAGTCACAATAGTTGTAGCAACAATAGTAGTAGTACCAGTAGTAGTAGTAGTAGTAGTAGTAGTAGCTGTAGTAGTAGTTGTGGTAGCAGTAGTAGCAGTAGTTGTTATAGAAGCAGTAGTAGCCATAGTAGTAGTAGTTTTAGAAGTAGGAGAACTAGGGCAAGTAGTTGTAATAGCAATAGTGGCAATAGTGGTAGTAGCAATGGTAGTAAGAGTAGGAGTAGTAGTATTAGTAGTAATAGAAGTAGTAGTTGTCGTAGCGGTAGTAGTAGCAATATTAGTTGTGGTAGTAATTATAGTTGTAGCAGTAGCAATTGTAGTAATAGTTGTAGTAGTAGCAGTAGTAGTAGCCGTAGTGGCAGCAGAAGTAGCTACAGTAGTAGTAGTAGTAGTTGGAGCAGCAATAGAAGTAGTAATAGTAGTAGCTGTAGAAGTACTTGTGGTAGTTGTGACAATAGTAATAGTATAGCAGTAGCAGTAGCGAAAGTAGTACTTGTTGTACTTGTAGTGGTATCAGTGGTAGTAGAAATTTTAGCAGTAGTAGCAGTAGCAGTAGTGGTAGAAGTAGTAGTAGCTGCCTAGCAGCAACATTAGTAGTGGTAGTATTAGTAGTTGAAGCAGTAGCAGCAGTAGTAGTAGCAGTACCAGTAGTAGTAGGAGGAGGAGGAGGAGGAGGAGAAATAGAGTAGTAGCATTGCCAATAGTCATACTAGCAACAACAATATTAGTATCACTGGTGATGCTAGTAGTAGTAGTAGTAGTAGCAGTAGTAGTAGCAGCAGGAATGGAAGTAGTAATAGTGATAGTAGTACTACTAATTGTAGTAATACTAGTAGTAGTAGTAGTTGTTGTTGTTGTAGCAGCAGTAGTAGCATTGTAAGCAATAATAGTAGTAGTAGTATTTGTGGCGGTAGTAGCAGTAGTACAAGTAATAGTAGTAGTACTAGTTGCAGTAGTAGCAATAGCACTAATAGTAACAGTTGTAGTAGTTGTAGTAACAGTAGTGGTATTAGTAGAAGTAGAACAACAAGCAATTGTAGTAGTAGTTGTTATGATGGCAATAGTCGTAGTAGTAGTAGTAATAGCAGTAGTAGCAATAGTGAGAGTATTAGTAGTTATAGTAGTAGTAGTTGTAGTTGTAGTAGTAAAAGTAGTATTAGTAGCTGTGGTTGTAGTTATAGTTGGAGTAGTAGTTCAAGGAGTAGTAGTTATAGTAGGAATAGTAGTTGTAGTAGTAGTACTAGCGGTAGATGCCATAGTTGTAGTAGTAGCGGTAGCAACAGCAGTAGTCGCAGTAGTAGCAGTAGTAGTAGTAGTATTATTATTACTAGTAGTAGTTGTGGTAGTAGTAGTAGGAGAAATAGTAGTAGTTGCAGTAGTGTCAGAAGTAGTAGTAGCAGTTGTAGCAGTCGTAGTAGTCGTAGTCATAGTAGTAGTTGTTGTTGTAGAAGTAATAGTGGTAGTAGGAAAAGTAGCAGTAGCAGTAGCAGTTGTAATAGTAGTAGTCATACTAGTACTAGTAGCAGTAGCGATAGTATCAGTAGTAGTAGTAGTAGCTGCAGCAGTAGTAGTAGCAGTAGCATTTGTTTTTGTTATAGTAGTAGCAACAATAGCAGCAGTTGTAGCAACAATAGCAGTAGGTATAGTATTAGTCGCATTAGTAGTAGTAGTAGCATGAGTGGTAGTAGTAGTTGCTGTAGTAGGAGTGGTAGCGGTATTAGTAGTATTTGTACTAGTAGTATTGGTTGCTGTAGTAGTAGCAGTAGTAGCCAAAAAAGTTGTAGCAGTAGAGTAGTAGAAGTAGTAGTAGTACTACTACTAGTACAAGTTGTACTACTAGTAGTAGAGCAGTGGTCACAGTAGTGGTTGTCGCAGTAGGAGTAGTTGTAGTAGTAGTAGTGGAAGATGTAGAAGTAGCAGTAGTAGTAGCTGTAGTAGCAATTGCAGTAACAATAGTAGTAAGAGAACTAACAATAGTAGTAGTAGTACTAGGAATAGTAATATTAGTAATAGTAGTAGTGTAGTGGTCGTTTTCGTTGTTGCTCCTGCAATAGTTGAAGTAGTTGTTGTAGTTGTTGTAGTAGTAGTAGTAGTGGTTGTGGTTGTTGTAGTAGTAGTAGTGGTTATGGTAGTAGTAGCAGCAGTAGTACCTATAGTTGCTGTAATAGTACAAGTAGTAGTAGTAGTAGTAGTAGTAGTAGTAGTAGTAGAAGCATAAGCAATAGTAGCAGAAGTTGTGGTAGTAGGTGTCGTAGCAGTAGTAATAGTAGTAGTAGTAGTAGTAGCAGTATCATAGTACTAGTAGTCATTGTTTTACTAGTTGTGTTGGCAGTAGTAGTAGTAGCAGTCATAGTAGTAGTTGTGATAGTAGTAGTAGTCGTAATAGTAGCTGTAGTAGCAGTCCTAGTAGTAGTACTACTACTAATTCGACTATTACTATAACTGCTAATACTTATACTTCAACTAATACTACTACTGCTACTGCTACTACTTCTCCTACAAGAACAACTACTGCTACTACTACATATCCAACTATTATTGTTGTTACTACAACTAATGTTATAACTACTGCTACTGCTACTACTACTGCTACTACTACTACTGCTGCTACTGCTACAACTGCTACTACTATAACTACTACTACTGCTGTTACTACTGCTACTACTACTACTTTTACTACTATTATGACTATTATCGCTATTGCTACTGTTGTAGCTACAAATACTGCTACTACTTTTACTACTACTACTACTTTTACTACCACTAATTCTTCTACTACTAATACTACTGCTATTACTACTGTTGCTATTACTACGGTTGCTGTTACAGGTACTACTACTATGGCTATTTCCACTACTATTAGTACGGCTAGGGCTACTACTACTACTGCTACTACTACTACTACAACATCTACTCGTACAACTATAACTACTCCTACAACTATTCCTGCTACTACTCCTGCTATGGCTACTACTACTCCGCCTACTACTACCGCTACTACAACTACTACAACTCCTACTACTGCTGCTATTACTATTACCACTTCTACTTGTAGTTCTATTACTATGGATATAACAACAACAACAACTACTGCTACTATACTGCTACAACTACTACTACTACTGCTACTACTACTACTACCACCACGACTACCACTACTACTACTGCTACTGCTACTGTTGCCACTACTACTACTCTGACAACTACTACTGCAACAACAACGATGACTACTACTACTACTACGATAACTACTATTCCTAGTTCTGCTCCTATTACTATAACTACTATTGTTTCTACTAGTACTACTACTACAGCAACTATTACTCCTACTCCAACTCCTATGATTACTACAGTAACAACTACTCCAACTCCTCCTACTACTACTCCAACTCCTACTACAACTACTACTACCACTACAACTACTTCTACTAATACCAATACTACTACTAGTACTACTACTACTAATACAAGTATTACTACAACTGTTGTAACTGCTGCTACTACAACAACTACTACTACTCATACTACTACCACTACTACTACTACTACAACTAGTATGCCTACTACAACTATTACTCCACTACTACAACTGCTAATACAACTATAACTACCACTACTACTATACTACTATTGCTTCTGCTATAGCTACTGCCACTACTACAACTACTGCTACTACTACTTCTACTACTACTAGTACAACTGCTACTACTACTACTCCTTTACGATGGCAACTACTACTGCTGTTACGAATACTACTACAAGAACTACTACTATTCCTACTAATACTATACTACTGGTGCAACTAATACTACTCCTACTAATGTTACTACTACCACTACTATTTGTATTCCAACTCTTGCCACTACTACTACTACCCCTACTCCAACTACAACTACTCTAACCACTACTACTACCACTACTACTACTATTACTACTCCTGCTACTCCTAACTACTACCACTACTCCAACTACTACCACTCCAAGTACCATTCCTACTCCAACTCCTGCTACTGCTGCTACTGCTAGTACTCATACTACTATTTCTATTACTACTACTACTACTACTATAGCTGCTACTTCTACTACTGCGACTTCTACTATTACTACTACTGCCACTTCTACTACTACCACTACAAGTACCACTCCTACTCAAAATCCTACTGCTGCTACTGCAGCTAGTACTCATACTACTACTAATGCAAGCACTGCTGCTACTACTACTAGTAATTCTACAACTACTACTATTGCTACTACTACTACAGATCCGGCTTCTCCTACTACTATAGCTACTACAACTACTACTGCTACTATAGCTAGTACTAGTGCTACTTCTCCTACTCCTGCTACTGCATCTACTACGAGTCCTACTACACCAACTACTACTGCTACTAGTACTCCGACAACTACTATTACTGCTGCTACTGCTGCTGCTGCTACTGCAACTAATGCTACTATTATTGCTACGACCTCCACCACTGCTGCTACTATTGCTACGATTACTGCTGCTACTACTTTAACTACTACTAGTACTTGTACTACTACTGCTATTACTTGTAATACTACTATTACTACTATTGCTGCTACTATTACTACTGCACTACTACAACTGCCATAATTGCTATTGCAACTACTGCAAAGCTACCACAACCTCGACTACTACTACTACTACTACTACTCTTACTACTACTACTAATAGTAGAACTACAACATCAACAACAACAACAACTACTACTTCTACAACAACTACTGCTACTGCTGCTACTACTACTACTAGTACTACTATTACTACTACCCTGAATTCTACTATGCCTATGAATACAATTATGACTTCTACTTCCACTATTACTACTACTACTATTGCTGCTGCTCCTCATACTATTACTACTATTATTACTACTTCTACTACTACTACTACTACTACTACTGCTCCTCCTCCTCCTCCTCCTCCTCCTCCTACTACTCCTCCTCCTACAACTACTACTACTACAGCTACAGATACTACTACTCCTACTACTACTACGACTACTATTGCTACAACAACAACTTATAACACTACTAGTACTACTACTACTACTTCTACTACTACTACTCCTCCTCCTCCTACTACTACTACTACAACTACTCCTACAACTACTACTGCTACTACCACTACTACTACTCCTACTGTTGCTACTTGTACTACTATGACTACTACTACTCCTACTCCTACTGCAACAACAACTACTACTACAACTACTACTTCTACTACTACAACAACATTTACTACTACTACTACAATGACTATTAGTAGTACAACAACAACAACAACTACTACTACTACAACAACTGCTGCTGCTACTACTACTACTACTACAAATACAACTGCTACTACTCCTACAACTACTACTACAGGTACTACAGATACTACAAATACTACTACTACTACTATTACCAATACAACATCTATGACTACCACAACTACTACTACTGGTGCTACAAATACTACCAATACAACAACTACTACTAACTAGTGCAATTGCTACAACTACTACACAAACTGCATGTACTCCTAATACTAACACTAACCCTACTACTACTACTTCTACTACTACTACTACTACTAGTACTACTGTTACTACTACCCCGACTTCTACTACTACCACGACATCTACAACTACTATTACTATTCCTAATGTTGTAGCTGCGTCTGCTCTTACTACTACCACAACTACTACTTCTATTACTACTACTACTATTACCACTACTACTATTGTTGCTGCTACTACTGCTACTACTACTAGTGCAATTGCTACAACTACTACTCCTACTACAGGTACAACTACTCCTAAAAACTATTGCTACTACAACTACTACTCATACTACTACCGCTACTGCTACACCGACTACCACTACTTCTCCTACAACTACTATTGCTGCAGCTGCTACTAATACTACTATTAATTCTAATACTCCTACTACTACTGCTACAACTAATATTTTTACTTCTACTACTTCTCCTACAAGTACTACTATTCCTAGCACTCCTACTACTACTAACTAGTGCAATTGCTACAACTACTACACCTACTGTCGGTACTACTACTACTAACACTAACCCTAGTACTACTACTACTCCTACTACTACCTCTACTAATACTACTGTTACTGCTACCCTGACATCTACTACTACTACGCATCTACTACTACTATTGCTACTACTACTGTCTGTTGTTGCTACTGCTACTCCTTCTACTACCACTATACTACTTCTATTACTACTACTACTACTACTACCACCACTACTACCACTACTCCTACTACTACTGCTACTACTACTACTACTACTAGTGCAATTGCAACAACTACTACTCCTATTGCTGGTACTACTACTACTTACACTAACCCTACTACTACTGCTACTTCGACTACTACCCCTACTCCTACACCGATTGCCACTACTTCTCCTACTACTGCTATTGCTGCTACTCCTCCTCCTCCTCCTACTACTACTATTACTATAACTACTGCTATTCCTACTACTACTATTACTAGTGTAATTTAAACAACTACTACTCCTACTGCTGGTACTACTACTACTAACACTAACCCAACTACTATTGCCAATCCGACTACTACCCCTACTCCTACACCGACTGCCACTACTTCTTCTACTACTACTATTGCTGCTTCTCCTGTTAATACTGCTACTAATCCTAATACTCCTACTACTACTGCTACTACTAGTACTTTTACTACTACTACTTCTACTACTACTGGTACTACTCTGAACACTCCTACTACTACTGCTACTATGGTTGCTGCTCCTATTGCTACTACTACTCCTACTCCAAATCCTACTACTACTGCTACTACTGCTATTGTTACTACTACTAGTCCTGCTACTACTACTATGACAACTATTTACACTATAGCTACCACTACTACTCCTACTACTACTAGTCTACTACTACCACTTCTAATGCTACTACTACTACTCCAACTCCAACTGCTACTGCTGCTCGTACTACTATTACCACTACCACTTCAACTACTACTACTCCTAATACTATTCAAATTTCTACTATCATTGCTACAAGTACTACGACTACTGCTCGTACTACTATTACTACTACCACTGAAACGACTACTACTCCTAACACTATTCCAATTTCTACTACTACTGCTACTAGTACTATGACTACTACTACTTCTACAACTACCACCACCACCACCACCACCACCACTACTACTAATACTACTACTACTACTACTACTACTATTAGTACTACTGCTAATACTACTGCTACTCGTCCTCCTACTGCTACTACTCTATAGCTACTACTCCTACTGCTACAAATAAGACTACTACTACTACTACTACATCAAATACTACTATTACTATTACTGCTGCTACTGCTACTACTACTACTAGTACTACTATTGCTACTACTGCTGTTGCTACTACTACTACGACTATTACAAATATTACTACTACTAGTACTAATACTACTCCAACTACTACAACTACAAGAACTACTGCAATTGTGACCACCACTACTCCTCCTCTTCATCCTACTACGACTACAACAACTACAACTATTCCTACTCCTACTCCAACTCCTATTGCTGCTGCAACTTCAAGTACTGCTGGTACCACTACTCCAACAACTACAACTCCTACTACTACTCCTACTACAACTCTTACTACAACAATTACTACAACTACTAATACTATTAGTACTACAACTACTACAACACTACTACAAGTACTACTAATATTATGACTACTACTACTCCTCCTCCTAGTGCTGCTACTACAAGAACAACTGCTACTTTGACTACTACTATTCCTACAGCCACTACTATTACTACTACTATTACTACTATTACTACCTCAACTACTATTCCAACTCTCACTACTACTGCTACAACTACAACTCCTACTCCTACTACTCCGAGTACTACTACTGCGATGACTACTAGTATTCCGACTCCTACTCCAACTACTACAGCGGCTACTACAACTACTCCAACAACTTCAACTCCCATTGCTACTCCTACTCCAACTCCTACTGCTACTACAACTACTAGTACTGCTCCTACCACTACTCCAACAACTACAACTCCTACTACAACTATTTAAGCTACTACTACTGCTACTACTACTACTACTAATTATGCTGGTGCTGCTACTACTAATATTACTACTACTGTTGCTACTACTAATCCTACTTCTACAACTATAAGAACAACTACTAGTACGGCTACTACTATTCCTTCTTCTACTACTACTACTACTACTACTACTACATCTACTGCTATTCCCAGTCCTACTCCTACTACTACTCCTCCTCCTATTACTACTACTGCTACCACTTTTCCAATAACTACAACTACTATTACTACTCCTACTGCAACTCTGATTACTACTACTACTCCAACTACTATTACTACTACTGCTACTACTTCCAATACTACTACTACTACTACTACTACTACTACTACTACTACTACAACTAATACTAATATTATTACTGCTACTGCTATTGCTGGTACTACAACTACTAGTACTAGAACTACTTGTACTACTAATACAACTGCTGCTACTACTACAGTAATAACAACAACAACTACTAATGCTGCTACTACAGCTACTACAGCTACTGCTACTCCTACTTCTACTATTACTACTACTACAACTATTGTTGCTGCTACTCTAATAACTACTGCTACAACTACTCCTCCTACGACTACAACTTCTACTACTACTACTAGTAGTAGTAGTAGTACTAGTAGTAGTACTACTACTACTACTACTTCTTCTTCTTCCTCAACTAGTATAGTTGCTACTACTACTACTACTACTTCTTCTTCTTCCTCAACTACTATAATTTCTACTAGGACTTCTGATCTGCTACTACTAATACTACTACTCCTACTACTACCGCTACTATTGCAAGTACATCTCCTACTACTCCTACTGCTACTATTGCTACTATTAGTACTATTAGTGGTACTACTGCTTCTATTGCCATTGCTATGACTATAACTACTACTATTGCTACTTCTACTGCTACTACTACCACTACTGCTACTGCTACTCCAGCTACTACTAGTAATACTACTAAAACAACTATTACTACTGCTACTACTACTATGGCAACTACTATTGCTACAACCATTGCTACTACTATTGTAGCAACTACTATACTACTACTACTACTACTACTACTACTATCACTACTACTACTACTTTCATTGTTGCTACTACTACTACTTTTCTACTCTACTAAGTACTACTACTACTAACTCCTCCTCTAACTTCTCCTTCTATGTACAAGTTCTACTACTACTGCTGCTACTATTGCTAATACTAGTACTAATTGCAGCAGTCATAGCAAAAGTAGTAGCAGTAGTAAAACTAGTAGGAGAAGTAGAAGTAGTAGCAATAGTAGTACCAATCGTAGTAGTAGTAATACTAGTAGTAGTAGGAGATGTAGTAGTAGTAGTAGTAGTAGCAACAATAACAATGATAATAATAGTAGTACTAGTCGCAGCAGCAGTAGCAGTAGCAGCAATAGCCAAAGCTGCGGTAGTAGTAGTAGTAGTATTAGTAGTGGTAGCCATAGTACTAGTAGTAGTTGCAATAGTCTTAGTAGTAGTAGCTGTGGTAGCGAAGCAGGAGTAGTAGTAGTGACAACAATAGCAGCAGTAGTAGAGTAGAATTAGCAGTAGTAGAAGTATTAATTGTGGTATTAGCCATAGTAGTAGTAGTAGCAGTGGTAGTGGAAGTTATGGTAGTAGCAACAGCAGCTATAGTAGAAGAAGTAGTAGCAGTTGTAGTAGTAGAAGCGATAGTAGTACTACTACTAGTAGTCACAATAGTTGTAGCAACTATAGTAGCAGTAGCAGTAGCAGCAGCAGCAACAACAGTAGTATTATTAGTTGTAGTAGTAGTAGAAGTAGGAGTACGAGTAGCAATTGTAGTTATGATAGTAGTAGTGGTAGCCAGAGTTGTAGTTGTAGCTATAGAAGTAGTAGGAGTAGTAGTAGTAGTAGTGGTAGTAGTAGTAGTAGTAGAGGTAGTAGTTTGAGCAGTAGTACTAGTAGCAGCAGCATCAGTAGCAGTAGTAGTAGTAGTTGCAACAACAACAAAAATAAAAGTAGTAGTAGTAGGAGTAGTAGCAATAGCAGTAGCGATATTAGTTGGAGTAGTAGTAGAAATAGTAGTTGTAGTATGTGAAGTAATGGTAGTGGTAGTAGTAGTAGTAGTAGGAGTAGTTACAGTACTAATAGTAGTAGTAGTAGTTGTTGTTATTATTATTCGGGTATAAGTAGTAGTAGCATTAGTAGCAGCATTAGTAGCAATAGTAGTACTAATAGTAGTAGTAGTGGTGATAGTAGTAGTGGTAGTAGTAGTACTAGTTATAGTAGTAGTAGTTGCAGCACTAGTAGGAGTCGTACAAGTAGTAGTATTAGTAGTATTGTATTAGTAGTATTAGAAGAAGCTGAAGTAGTAGTAGCAGTAGTAGAAGTAGTAGTAGAAGTAGTAGTAGTTGTTGTAGTGCAAGCAGTAGAGGTAGTAGTAGTAATAGTAGTAGAAATAGTAGTAGTAGTCGTAGAAGTAGTAGTAGTAGTATTAGTAGTAGTAGTAGTAGCTGTAGTAGTAGTAGTAGTCGTAGTAGTAGTAGTAGGAGGAGGAGGAGGAGGACACATAATAGTAGTAGTAGGAGTAGCAGTACTGTAGCAAAGGAAGTAGTAACAAAAGTAGCAGTAATGTTAGAAGTATCAGTAGTAGTAGGAGTGGTAGTAGTATTAGTAGCAATAGTAGTAATAACAATAGCTAAAGTAGCTTTAGTAGTACTAGTAGTAGCAGTTGCAGTAGTTGTACAAGTAACAGTAGTTGTAGTAGTAGTAGAAGTAGTAGTTGTTGGACAAGTAGTCGTATTGGCACGAACAGTACTACTAGTAGTAGTTGTTGTAGTAGTATTGGTAACATTAGTTGTATCAGTAGTACTAGTAGCAGTAGTAGTAGTAGTAGATGTGGTTGGAGTAGTGGTAGAAGTATTAGTAATAGTTGTTTGTTGTTGTTGTTGGAGTAGTAATAAAAGTGGGAGTGGGAGTAGAAATAGTTGCAATAGTAGTAGTAGAAGTAGTAGCTGTAGCAATAGTTGGAGTAGTACTAGTAGGTATAGGAGTTGCAGTAGGAGTAGTAGCAGAAACAATAGTAGGAGCACTAGTAGCTGTAGTAAAAGTAGTACTAGTAGTTGTAGAAGAAGTTGTAGTAGTAGCAATAGTAGTAGTAGTAGCTCTAGTAGTTGTTGTAGCAGTAGTAGTAGTAGTTATAGAAGTAGTTGTTGTTGTTGTTTTCGTTGTAGTAGTAGTAGAAGTAGTAGTAGTAGTATTAACAGTAATAATAATGGTAGCAATTTTAGTAGTAGCAGTAGTTGTCATGATTGTAATAGTTGTAGTAGTAGCAGTTATGGCCATAGTAATAGTAGTAGTTGTTGTGGCGGGAGTAGTAGGAGTAGGAGCTGGAGTTGCGAAAAAACTAGCAGTAGAAGCAGTAGTAATAGTAGTACTAATTATTGTAATTGTAACAGGAGTAGTAGTAGGAGTAGTAGCTTTTGTAGAAGTAGTAATATAGGAATTAGCAATAGTAATAGCAATTGTAATAGTAGTTTAGTAGTAGTCAAGGTAGCAGTAGAAGTAGTAGTTGTAACAGTAGTAGTAGTAGGAGTAGCGGCAGTAGTAGCAGCAGTGGTAACGGTAGTAGTATTAGTAGTAGTTGTTGTAGTAGTAGTAGTAGTAGCAGTTGTAGTAGTAGTGGTAGTCAAATTAGCAGTAATAGAAGAAGTAGTAGTACTAGTACTTGTACTAGTAGTAGTAGTGTTGTAGTATTAGGAGTACTAGTTGTTGCAGTAGGAGTAGTAGTAATAGTAGTAGTAGTAACACTCGTAGAAGCAGTAGTTGTAGTAGTAGAAGCACTAGTAGTAGTAGTGGTAGTAGGCGTAGTAGTAGGAGTAGGAGTAGTAGCAGTAGGAGTAGTACTAATACTTGTTGATGTAGAAGTAGCACTAGTAGTTGTAGTTGTAAGATTAGTGTGGTAGTAGTCCTAGTGTTCGTAGAAGTAGTAGTAGTAGTAATAGTAGAAGAAGTTGTCACCATAGTCGTAGTAATATTAGTTGTAGTAGTAGAAGTTGTTATCGCAGCAGCAGTAGTACTTGTAGTAGTGTAGTAGTATAAGTAGAAGTAGTAGTAGTAATAGAAGTTGTAGTTGTAGTATTATTATTATTATTGCTATTATTATTATTATTATTAGTAGTAGTAGTAGTAGTAGTTGTTGTTGTTGTTGTTGTTGTAGTAGTAGTAGTAGTAGTTGTTGTTGTTGTTGTTGTTGTAGTAGTAGTAGTAGTAGTAGTTGTAGGGGTAGCAATTGTAGAAGGTGTAGTAGTTTTGGTAGTAGTAGTAGTCATATTAAGAGTGCCATAAGTATGAATAGTAGTAGTTATTGTAGTAGCAATGGCAGCACTAGTAGTAGTAGTAGAAGTAGTAATAGCAGTGGAAGTCGTAGTAGTGGTAGTAGTACTAGTGATAATAATTGTAGCAAAAGTACTAGTAGTAGTAGTAGAAGTAGTAGTAAGACTAGTAATAGGAGCACGAGTAGCAATTAAAATAGT
>RXID01002907.1:0-10562 GCA_005019695.1 Trichopus zeylanicus subsp. travancoricus
GTTATTTAATCAAAATTTTCTCCACAAATTCCGATTTCACCCTCCTTCAGTTTTACAATTAAAACCCTAAAAACTTATTTTCTGACTCCCACTCTTTTTCCCAAAATATTTACAAATTAACCCTTGAAATATTTCTATTTATAAAAAAGTCCAAATGTTAATATTTTTCAAAAAAATATTTATAAAAGGAGCAGGAAATCTGATAGCAAAATTTTATACATAAATATGGATAAACTTTGTATCTTGAGAAATAAGCCCAAGCACCCACCCCCCCTTCCCACCGCCACCCAGACCCCCCCCAGAGCCGCACCAAAGCCCCCACCACCGCACCCCATCCCCCCCCCGCCCCCACCCCCCCCCCCCGTGAATGTTTTTTCTATTGATAAAAACGCCAAATGCTAATATGTTTCAAAGGAAATATTTAATAAAGAGCTGAAATATTTTAAAAAAAAAAAATATTGTATAATAAACCCAAATATTTGTTTATTTAAAAAATAAGCCACTTGAATTCTTTTATTATAAAAAAAGCCAAACGTAATATTTTTTATAGGAAAATTCATACAAAGGACCTGAAATATTTTAAATATTTTACATATAAATGCTACGTAATAAATTTAATTACAAATTTTATAATTGCAAATTGACAGATAAGTCCCTCGATTTTTTTTTTATAAATAAGTCAAAAATTTATAAGTTTTAAACAAAATTTAACAAACAAGAGTTGAAGGTATTAAAACATATAAGTCCAAATTTCACTTATTTTAAAACTAAATTTTAGGAATAAAGCAGTGAAGGTTTGAAAACAAAAAATTAAAAAAATACAAGTTTCGTGTTTGAACATTTTCAAATAGATCTCTTGAAAATTTTTATTTATGAACAAGTCTAATTCTTTTCTCCGGTTGGAGTCATACCTGATGGTACGAATATTTTAACAGCGGTTAGTATTTATCGTATCAAGTTTCAAAACATAATAAATAACAGGGCTAATTACGTACACCGACCGGCAATATCCCAAAATTACGAAAACGCCCCCGGAATTTCCGTAATTACCTACACCACCCCCTTCTCAAAATATTTGCCTACACCCCCTCCCCCCCGATTGTTATTTAATCAAAATTTTATCCACAAATTCCGATTTCACTCTCCTTCAAATTTAGGCTTAAATCCCTAAAAACTTATTTTCTGACTCCCACTCTTTTTCCCAAAATATTTACAAATTAACCCTAGAAATATTTTTATTTATAAAAAAGTCCAAATGTTAATATTTTTCAAAAAAATATTTATAAAGGAGCTGAAATATTTCAAATATTTTATAAATAAATTGTAATATTTGTATCTTGAGAAATAAGCCCCTTGAATTTTTTCTATTGATAAAAACTCCAAATGCTAATATTTTTCAAAGAAATATTTATAAAGGAGCTGAAATATTTTAAATATTTTATAAATAAACCCAAATATTTGTATATTTATAAATAAGCCCCTTGAATTCTTTTATTTATAAAAAAGCCAAAACGTTAATATTTTTTATATGAAAATTCATACAAAGGACCTGAAATATTTTAAATATTTTACAAATAAATGCTACGTAATAAATTTAATTACAAATTTTATAATTGCAAATTGACAGATAAGTCCCTCGATTTTTTTTTTATAAATAAGTCGAAAATTTATAAGTTTTAAACAAAATTTAACAAACAAGAGTTGAAGACCATCATATCTAGGTCCAACGGTCCTGAATTATGGTGATTTAAAAAATCGAATTATTTAATTAGCGATCAGCATCTTGATTTGTTTCTATGGTCGCTACAATTCGACTCCCAGCGTTTTTGAAATTTTCGAAAAAACTAACCAAACACATTTTTTGTTTGCGAATAACTTTTTTTAGCATATTATATTTGCTGACAAAGTCTCATTCGCTGTTAGCTTTGGTTGAAAAGCGCTGTTGGTATTTTGATTCAGGGCCAATTACGTAGACGCCCGCAATATCCCTTAATTACGAAAAACTCTCCGGAATTTCTATAATTACCTACACCTCCCCCACCCTTTTTAAAATATTTACTTACACTCCCCTGATTATTATTTAACCAAATTTTTCTCATAAAATTTCGATTTCACCCTCCGTAAATTTTACAATTAAGCCCCTAAAATACAATATTTACAAATAAACCCTCGAAATACTTTTATTTCTAAGAAAGTCCAAATATTAATATGCTTCAAAAAAATATTTATAAAGGCGCGGCGAGCGCGCGAGCGCGGACGTTGGCGGGTACGGCCGGCGAGGTGTTTATTCGTAAAATTTAGTTTTGAAATAAGTGAAATTTGGACTTATTTATAAATAAAAATATTCAAGGGGTCTATTTTTAAATTTATATATATTAAACTTATAATTTTAAATTTTATGTTTTAAAACCTTCAATGTCTTTTTATAAAAATTTTATTTAAGACATGATAAAAAATTTAGACTTATTTATAAATAAAAATATTCATGGGGACTATTTGTAAATGTGCAAATACGAAACTTGTAATTTTAACTTTTAAGTTTTCAAACCTTCAATGACTTATTCTTAAAATTTAGTTTTAAAATAAATAAAATTTGGACTTATTTGTAAATAAAAATAATTCAATGGGTCTACTTTTAAATGTACAAATATGACACTCGTAATTTTAAATTTTAAGTTTTAAAACCTTCGACGTCTTTTTTGTAAAATTTAATTTGAAAAACGGTTAAAATTTAGACTTATTTTTAAATAAAAATACTCACGGGGTCTATTTGTAAATATACGAATATGAAACTTTTCAGTTTTAAAACCTTCAGTGTGTTCTTTGTAAAATTTTATTTAAAAAATAATAAAATTTGGACTTATTTATCAATAAATATGTTTTTGGGGTCTATACACAAATGTGCAAATATTAAACTTGTAATTTGAGATTTTAAGTTTCAAAACTTTCGATGACTTTTGTGTAAAATTTTATTTTAAAGATGATGAAATTTTGAACTTATTTATATACGAAAATATTGACGGGGCGTATTTGTAAATGTATAAATAGTAAATTTGTAATTCAGAATTTTAATTTTTAAAACTTCAATATTGTGAAATTTTATTAAAAAAATTGATAAAAGTTGGGCTTATTTGCGAATAAAAAATTTGAGGGGTCTTCTTGTAAGTATACAAAATATTGAACTTGTATTTTAAAATTTTATGTTTTAATACCTTCAACTCTTGTTTCTTAAATTTTGTTTAAAACTTATAAATTTTTGACTTATTTATAAAAGAAAATTTCAAGGGACTTATCTGTCAATTTGCAATTATAAAATTTGAAATTAAATTTATAACGTAGCGTTTATTTGTAAAATATTTAAAATATTTCAGGTCCTTCGTATGAATTTTCATATAAAAAATATTAACATTTTGGCTCTTTTAGGAATAAAAAAATTCAAGGGGCTTATTTATAAATATACAAATATTTGGGTTTATTTATAAAATATTTAAAATATTTCAGCTCCCTTATAAATATTTCTTTGAGAAATATTAGCATTTGGTGTTTTTATCGATAAAAAAAATTCAAGGGGCTTATTTGTCAAGATACAAATATTACAATTTATTTATAAAATATCTAAAATATTTCAGCTCCTCTATAAATATTTTTTTGAAAAATACTAACATTTGGACTTTTTTATAAATAAAAATATTTCAAGGGTTAATTTGTAAATATTTTGGGAGAAAGAGTGGGAGTGAGAAAATAAGTTTTTAGGGTTTTAATTGTAAAACTGAAGGAGTGTGAAATCGGAATTTGTGGAGAAAATTTTGATTAAATAACAATCGGGGGGGAGGGGGTGTAGGCAAATATTTTGAGAAGGGGGTGGTGTAGGTAATTACGGAAATTCCGGGGGCGTTTTCGTAATTTTGGGATATTGCCGGTGGGTGTACGTAATTAGCCCTGTTATTTATTATGTTTTGAAACTTGATACGATAAATACTAATCACTGTTAACGTATTCGTACCATCAGATCTGAGTCCAACGGGAGAAAAGAATTAGACTTGTTTATAAATAAAAATTTTCAAGAGATCTATTTGAAAATGTTCAAACACGAAACTTGTATTTTTTTAATTTTATGTTTTCAAACCTTCAGTGCTTTATTCCTAAAATTTAGTTTTAAAATAAGTGAAATTTGGACTTATTGATAAATGAAAATATTCAATGGGCCTATTTTTAAATGTACAAATATGAAACTTGTAATTTTGAATTTTAAGTTTTAAAACCTTCAATGTCTTTTTCGTAAAATTTAATTTAAAAAATTATAAAAATTGAGACTTATTTATAAATAAAAACATTCAAGGGGTCTATTTGTAAATATACAAATAAGGAACCTGTAATTTTAAATTTTAAGTTTTAAAACCTTCAATGTCTTCTTTGTAAAATTTTATTTTAAAGGTGATAAAGTTTTGACTTATTTATCAATAAATATGTTTTAGGGGTCTATTTACAAATGTACAAATATTAAACTTGTAATTTGAAATTTTAATTTTTAAAACCTTCAGTGTCTTTTTTTTGTAAAATTTTATTTTAAAGACGATAAAATTTTGAACTTATTTATAAATAAAAATATTCACGGGGTCTATTTGTAAATGTACAATAGCTAAATTTGTAACCCAAAATTTTAATTTTTGAAACTACAATATTGTGAAATTTTATTAAAAAATTGATGAAAGTTGGGCTTATTTCAAAATAAAAGAATTTGAGGGGTCCTTTTGTAAACATACAAAATATTCAACTTGTATTTTAAAATTTCGTGTTTTAATAAATTTTTTTAAAACTTATAAATTTTGTACTCATTTATAAATAAAAAAATTCAAGGGACTTATTTGTAAATTCGCAAACATAAAATTTGCAATTAAATTTCTCACGTAGCGTTTATTTGGAAAATATTTAAAATATTTCAGCTCCTTTCTACAAATTTTCAAATAAAAGATATTAACATTTGGGCTTTTTTATAAATAGAAAAAAATCACGGGGCTTATTTGTTGAAATACAAATATTACGACTTATTTATAAAATATTTAAAATATTTCAGCTCCTTTACAAATATTTTTTTTGAAAAATATTAATATTTGGATTTTTTTTTTATAAACAAAAATATTTCAAAGGTTTATTTGTAAATATTTTGGGAGAGAGAGTGGGAGTGAGAAAATAAGTTTTAAGGGCTTTAATTGTAAAACTAAAAGAGGGTAAAATCGGAATTTTTGGAGAAAAATTTGATTAAATAATAATCGGGGGGGTGCACGTGAATATTTTGAAAAGGGGGGCGGTATCAGTAATTACGAAAATTCCGGGGTGACTTTCGTAATTAGCGGACGTTGCGGGTTGGTGTACGTAATTAGCCCTATTATTTATTATGATTTCAAACTTAATATGATCAATACCAACTACTGTTCAAATATTCATACCATCATATCTAGGTCCAACGGTCCTGAATTATGGTGATTTAAAAAATCGAATTATTTAATTAGCGATCAGCATCTTGATTTGTTTCTATGGTCGCTACAATTCGCCTCCCAGCGTCTTTGAAATTTTCGAAAAAACTAACCAAACACATTTTTTGTTTGTGAATAACTTTTTTCAGCATATTATATTTGCCGACAAAGTCTCATTCGCTGTTAGCTTTGGTTGAAAAGAGGTGTTGGTATTTTGATTCAGGGCCAATTACGTAGACGCCCGTAATATCCCTTAATTAGCAAAAACTGTCCGGAATTTCTATAATTACCTACACCTCCCCCACCCTTTTTAAAATATTTACTTACACTCCCCTGATTATTATTTAATCAAAATTTTCTCATAAAATTTCGATTTTACCCTCCGTAATTTTTACAATTAAGCCCCTAAAATACAATATTTACAAATAAACCCTCGAAATGCTTTTCTTTCTAAGAAAGTCCAAATATTAATATGTTTCAAAAAAATATTTATAAAGGTGCGGCGAGCGCGCGGGCGCGGACGTTGGCGGGTACGGCCGGCGAGGTGTTTATTCGTAAAATTCAGATTTGAAATAAATAAAATTTGGACTTATTTATAAATAAAAATATCCAAGGGGTCTATTTTTAAATTTATATATATTAAACTTATAAGTTTAAATTTTAAGTTTTACATACACCCTTCCCTGTCTGTTATAACAACATAAATTTTCTTTAAGACCGTGAGAACAAATGTAGCTTCTGTCTCCCTCACGCCTCTTCAGCGGGGCCTCTTTGCAAATGTACAATATGAAACTTGTAATTTTACTTTTCAGAGTTCGTCACACCCCTCATGGCCTGAATTTCTTAAAATTGAGTTTTAAAAAATAATAAAGATTTGGACTTCTTATGTAAAATACCAAAATTCAATGGGTCTGACCTTTAAATGTAACAAATATTACACTGCGTAATGGGTTAAATTTAAGTTTCAAAACCTTCAACGTCATTTTTGTAAAATTTAATTTAAAAAATGGTTAAAATTTAGACTTATTTTTAAATAAAAATACTCACAGGGTCTATTTGTAAATATACGAATATGAAACTTTTCGGTTTTAAAACCTTCAATGTGTTCTTTGTAAAATTTTATTTAAAAAATATTAAAATTTGGACTTATTTATCAATAAATATGTTTTAGGGGTCTATTTACAAATGTGCAAATATTAAACTTATAATTTGAGATTTTAAGTTTCAAAACTTTCGATGACTTTTGTGTAAAATTTTATTTTAAAGATGACAAAATTTTGAACCTATTTATATATGAAAATATTGACGGGGCGTATTTGTAAACGTACAAATAGTAAATTTGTAATTCAGAATTTTTATTTTTAAAACTTTGATATTGTGAAATTTATTAAAAAAATTGATAAAAGTTGGGCTTATTTGTGAATAAAAATTTGAGGGGTCTTCTTGTAAATATACAAAATATTGAACTTGTATTTTAAAATTTTATGTTTTAATACCTTCAACTCTTGTTTGTTAAATTTTGTTTAAAACTTATAAATTTTCGACTTATTTATAAAAAAAAATTCGAGGGACTTATCTGTCAATTTGCAATTATAAAATTTGTAATTAAATTTATTACGTAGCGTTTATTTGTAAAATATTTAAAATATTTCAGGTCCTTTGTATGAATTTTCATATAAAAAATATTAAAGTTTTGGCTTTTTTATAAATAAAAAAATTCAAGGGGCTTATTTATAAATATACAAATATTTGGGTTTATTTATAAAATATTTAAAATATTTCAGCTCCTTTATAAATATTTCTTTGAAAAATATTAGCATTTGGAGTTTTTATCAATAGAAAAAATTCAAGCGGCTTATTTGTCAAGATACAAATATTACAATTTATTTATAAAATATTTAAAATATTTCAGCTCCTTTATAAATATTTTTTTGAAAAATATTAACATTTGGACTTTTTTATAAATAGAAATATTTCAAGGGTTAATTTGTAAATATTTTGGGAAAAAGAGTGGGAGTCAGAAAATAAGTTTTTAGGGTTTTAATTGTAAAACTGAAGGAGAGTGAAATCGGAATTTGTGGAGAAAATTTTGATTAAATAACAATCGGGGGGGAGGGGGTGTAGGCAAATATTTTGAGAAGGGGGTGGTGTAGGTAATTACGGAAATTCCGGGGGCGTTTTCGTAATTTTCGGATATTGCCGGTGGGTGCACGTAATTAGCCCTGTTATTTATTATGTTTTGAAACTTGATACGATAAATACTAACCGCTGTTAACATATTCGTACCATCAGATATGAGTCCAACGGGAGAAAAGAATTAGACTTGTTCATAAATAAAAATTTTCAAGAGATCTATTTGAAAATGTTCAAACACGAAACTTGTATTTTTTTTAATTTTATGTTTTCAAACCTTCACTGCTTTATTCTTAAAATTTAGTTTTAAAATAAGTGAAATTTGGACTTTTTTATAAATAAAAATATTCAGTGGGTCTATTTTTAAATGTACAAATATGAAACTTGTAATTTTAAATTTTAAGTTTTAAAACCTTCAATGTCTTTTTCGTAAAATTTAATTAAAAAATCATAAAAATTGAGACTTATTTATAAATAAAAATATTCAAGGGGTCTATTTGTAAATATACAGATAAGAAACCTGTAATTTTAAATTTTAAGTTTTAAAACCTTCAATGTCTTCTTTGTAAAATTTTATTTTAAAGGCGATAAAGCTTGGACTTATTTATCAATAAACATGTTTTAGGGGTCTACTTACAAATGTACAAATATAAAACTTGTAATTTGAAATTTTAATTTTTAGAACCTTCAATGTCTTTTTTTGTAAGATTTTAATTTAAAGACGATAAAATTTTGAACTTATTTATAAATAAAAATTTTCACGGGGTCTATTTGTAAAAGTACAAATGCTAAATTTGTAACCAGAAATTGTAATTTTTGAAACTACAATATTGTGAAATTTTATTAAAAAATTGATGAAACTTGGGCTTATTTTAAAATAAAAGAATTTGAGGGGTCCTTTTGTAAATATACAAAATATTCAACTTGTATTTCAAAATTTCATGTTTTAATAAATTTTTTTAAAACTTATAAATTTTGGACTCATTTATAAATAAAAAATTCAAGGGACTTAATTGTAAATTCCCAAACATAAAATTTGCAATTAAATTTCTTACGTAGCGTTTATTTGTAAAATATTTAACATATTTCAGCTCCTTTCTACAAATTTTCACATAAAAGATATTAACATTTGGGCTTTTTTATAAATAAAAAAAAAATCACGGGGCTTATTTGTTGAAATACAAATATTACGACTTATTTATAACATATTTAAAATATTTCAGCTCCTTTACAAATATTTTTTTTGAAAAATATTAATATTTGGATTTTTTTTTATAAACAAAAATATTTCCAAGGTTTATTGGTAAATATTTTGGGAGAGAGAGTGGGAGTGAGAAAATAAGTTTTAAGGGGTTTAATTGTAAAACTAAAGGAGGGTAAAATCCGAATTTTTGGAGAAAAATTTGATTAAATAATAATCGGGGGGATGCAGGTGAATATTTTGAAAAGGGGGGGTGGTATAAGTAATTACGAAAATTCCGGGGGGACTTTCGTAATTAGCGGATGTTGCGGGTGGGTGTACGTAATTAGCCCTATTATTTATTATGTTTTCAAACTTAATATGATCAATACCAACTACTGTTCACATCTTCATACCATCATATCTAAGTCCAACGGTCCTGAATTATGGTGATTTAAAAAATCGAATTATTTAATTAGCGATCAGCTTCTTGATTTGTTTCTATGGTCGCTACAATTCGACTCCCAGCGTCTTTGAAATTTTCGAAAAAACTAAGCAAACACATTTTTTGTTTGTGAATAACTTTTTTCAGCATATTATATTTGCCGACAAAGTCTCATTCGCTGTTAGCTTTGGTTGAAAAGAGGTGTTGGTATTTTGATTCAGGGCCAATTACGTAGACGCCCGCAATATCCCTTAATTAGGAAAAACTGTCCGGAATTTCTATAATTACCTACACCTCCCCCACCCTTTTTAAAATATTTACTTACACTCCCCTGATTATTATTTAATCAAAATTTTCTCATTAAATATCGATTTTACCCTCCGTAATTTTTACAATTAAGCCCCTAAAATACAATATTTACAAATAAACCCTCGAAAAACTTTTCTTTCTAAGAAAGTCCAAATATTAATATGTTTCAAAAAAATATTTATAAAGGTGCGGCGAGCGCGCGGGCGCGGACGTTGGCGGGTACGGCCGGCGAGGTGTTTATTCGTAAAATTTAGATTTGAAATAAATAAAATATGGACTTATTTATGAATAAAAATATTCAAGGGGTCTATTTTTAAATTTATATATATTAAACTTATAATTTTAAATTTTAAGTTTTAAAACATTCAATGTCTTTTTATAAACATTTTATTTAAGACATGATAAAAAATTTAGACTTATTTATAAATAAAAATATTCGAGGGGACTATTTGTAAATGTACAAATATGAAACTTGTAATTTTAAATTTTAAGTTCTCAAACCTTCAATGCCTTATTCTTAAAATTTAGTTTTAAAATAAATAAAATTTGGACTTATTTGTAAATAAAAGAATTCAATGGGTCTACTTTTAAATGTACAAATATTACACTCGTAATTTTAAATTTTAAGTTTTAAAACCTTCAACGTCTTTTTCGTAAAATTTAATTTAAAAAATGGTTAAAATTTAGACTTATTTTTAAATAAAAATACTCACGGGGTCTATTTACACGAATATGAAACTTTTCAGTTTTAAAACCTTCAATGTGTTCTTTGTAAAATTTTATTTAAAGAATATTAAAATTTGGACTTATTTATCAATAAATATGTTTTAGGGGTCTATTTACAAATGTGCAAATATTAAACTTGTAATTTGAGATTTTAAGTTTCAAAACATTCGATGACTTTTGTGTAAAATTTTATTTTAAAGATGATAAAATTTTGAACCTATTTATATATGAAAATATTGACGGTGCGTATTTGTAAATGTACAAATAGTAAATTTATAATTAAGATTTTTAATTT
>RXID01002910.1:0-12457 GCA_005019695.1 Trichopus zeylanicus subsp. travancoricus
AAATTTTATGATAAGGTTTGCATGTAAACACGTATCGTGTGAAAGGATAGACTTCTTCTATATGCTATTAAATTATTCACTACTTTTGTCATATTTGTTACTAGTCCTTTTTTTGTCATATCAGTTGGTTATGTTTCCCAAGTGCAATTGTATTGGCAGAAAAAAAATATTCTGAACTCATCCTAAATCAAACTTCTCAAACCAAGACCATGTTTGTTCCAAAGATTTAAGTTTTGGAAATGGTTTCAGCACCTAAAGAAACTAGTACATTTTAGTCATTCAGTTGTATTGATCGAAATTATTTCTATTTCGATTTCGGCTAAAATATTTTCTTTATTTCTTAATTATATGTTGACTAAAGTTTGACTATATTTTGGACTTCAAATAAAATATAATAAATTTTTTCAAAATTAGAAAAATAAAAAATTATAAAATAATTAATAACTAATCTTACCACAATATTAAATACTATTTTAATTAATTTTAATAGTTAATTAAAACATCTACATATTTTTTTGTATTAAAGAAATTATTCAACTCCTCTAGTTATAGTATTTTTGCACTAAAGATCCATCCTACAACTCGAAGAATAAACATGAAGACCTCCTTCTAAATACTTGACTAGCTCATGTTTCTTGATCTTCTAATAGGTACCCAATCTTTGTATAGCATTTGATCAATAAGTTGTAAATAGTATTGTTCCAAAGTAAAACTTGGATTTTTCGTTGAATCATCATATCTCATCGCATCATCTGCAGTACTATCTCAACAAGTGTACTCACCAACCTTCACAAATTTAGCCATCACGGTAAATAAGGAATGACTTAATATTAAGCAATCTTCCGGCATTTGCATTGAAATGGGAACAAACGTTTATGATAAGGTTTGCATGTAAACATGTATCGTGGGAAAGGAGTACACTTCTTCTATAATGCTAGTAAATTATTCCACTATTTTGTCATATTGTTTACAGTCCGTTTTTTTTGTCATATCATTGGTTATGTTTCCACAGTGGGAGCATTTGTATTGGCAGAAAAAAAAATATTCTGAACTCATCCTAAATCAACCTTCTCAAACCAAGACCATGTTTGTTCCAAAGTTTTAAGTTTTGGAAATGGTTTCAGCACGTAAAAAAACTAGTACATTTTAGTCATTCAGTTGTATTGATCGAAATTATTTCTATTTCGATTTCGGCTAAAATATTTTCTTTATTTCTTAATTATATGTTGATTAAAGTTTGACTATATTTTGGACTTCAAATAAAAAATATAATATATTTTTTGAAAATTACAAAAATAAAAAATTATAAAATAAGTAATAAAGAATCTACCAGAATATGAAATACTATTTTAGTTAATTTTAATAGTTAATTAAAACATCTACATAATTTGTTTTGTATTAAAGAAATGATTCAACTCCTCTAGTTATATTATTTTTTGCAGAAACTAAGGTCCATCGTACAACTCGAAGAGTAAACATGAAGACCTCCTTCCAAAGACTTGACTAGCTCATGTTTCTTGATCTTCTAATAGGTACCCAATCTTTGTATAGAATTTGATCAATGAGTTGTAAATAATATTATTCCAAAGTAAAACTTGGATTTTTCGTTGATTCATCATATCTCATAGCATCATCTACAGTACTATCTCAACAAGTGTACTCACCAACCTTCACAAATTTAGCCATCACCGTAAAATAAGGAATGACTTAATTATTAAAGCAATCTCCGGCATTTTCTTGATATGGGGCAAAAGTTTATGATAAGGTTTGCATGTAAACATGTATCGTGTGAAAGTTTACACTTCTTCTATATGCTATTAAATTATTCACTAGTTTTGTCATATTTGTTACCAGTCCTTTTTTTGTCATATCAGTTGGTTATGTTTCCCAAGTGCATTTGTATTGGCAGAAAAAAAAATATTCTGAACTCATCCTAAATCAAACTTCTCAAACCAAGACCATGTTTGTTCCAAAGTTTTAAGTTTTGGAAATGGTTTCAGCACCTAAAGAAACTAGTACATTTTAGTCATTCAGTTGTATTGATCGAAATTATTTCTATTTCAATTTCGACTAAAATATTTTCTTTATTTATTAATTATATGTTGATTAAAGTTTGACTATATTTTGGACTTCAAATAAAAAATATAATAGATTTTGGAAATTGCAAAAATAAAAAATTATAAAAATACTTAATAACAATCTGACCTCATATTAAATACTATTTTAATTAATTTTAATGTAATTAAAACATCTACAAACATAATTTGTATTTGTAGTAAAAGAAATTAATTCCACTTCTCTTGTGATAGTATTTTTTTGCACTAAAGATCCTCCTAACAACTGGAATAGTAAACTGGAAGACACCATTCTAAAGATCTTGACTAGCTCATGTTTTCTTATCTTCTAATAGGTACACATATATTTATATAATGTGGTCATGAGTTGCAAATAATATTGTTCCAAAGTGAAACTTGGATTTTTCGTTGAATCATCATATCTCATAGCATCATCTACAGTACTATCTCAACAAGTGTACTCACCAACCTTCACAAATTTAGCCATCCCCGTAAAATAAGGAATGACTTAATTATTAAAGCAATCTCCGGCATTTTCATGACATGGGACAAAATTTTATGATAAGGTTTGCATGTAAACACGTATCGTGTGAAAGGATAGACTTCTTCTATATGCTATTAAATTATTCACGAGTTTTGTCATATTTGTTACTAGTCCTTTTTTTGTCATATCAGTTGGTTATGTTTCCCAAGTGCAATTGTATTGGCAGAAAAAAAATATTCTGAACACATCCTAAAACAAACTTCTCAAACCAAGACCATGTTTGTTCCAAAGTTTTAAGTTTTGGAAATGGTTTCAGCACCTAAAGAAACTAGTACATTTTAGTCATTCAGTTGTATTGATCGAAATTATTTCTATTGCGATTTCGGCTAAAATATTTTCTTTATTTATTAATTATATGTTGATTAAAGTTTGACTATATTTTGGACTTCAAATAAAAAATATAATGAATTTTTTGAAAATTAGAAAAATAAAAAATTATAAAATAATTAATAACTAATCTTACAATAATATTAAATACTATTTTAATTAATTTTAATAGTTAATTAAAACAGCTACATAATTTTTTTGTATTAAAGAAATTATTCAACTTCTCTAGTGATAGTATTTTTGCACTAAAGATCCATCCTACAACTGGAAGAGTAAACATGAAGACCTTCTAAAGCCTTGACTAGCTCATGTTTCTTGATCTTCTAATAGGTACCCAATCTTTGTAAAGAATTTGATCAATGAGTTGTAAATAATATTGTTCCAAAGTAAAACTTGGATTTTTGGTTGAATCATCATATCTCATACCATCATCTACAGTACTATCTCAACAAGTGTACTCACCAACCTTCACAAATTTAGCCATCACCGTAAAATAAGGAATGACTTAATTATTAAAGCAATCTCCGGCATTTTCTTGACATGGGACAAACGTTTATGATAAGGTTTGCATGTAAACAGGTATCGTGTGAAAGGATACACTTCTTCTATATGCTATTAAATTATTCACTAGTTTTGTCATATTTGTTACCAGTCCTTTTTCTGTCATATCAGTTGGTTATGTTTCCCAAGTGCATTTGTATTGGCAGAAAACAAATTATTCTGAACTCATCCTAAATCAAACTTCTCAAACCAAGACCATGTTTGTTCCAAAGTTTTAAGTTTTGGAAATGGTTTCAGCACCTAAAGAAACTAGTACATTTTAGTCATTCAGTTGTATTGATCTAAATTATTTCTATTTCGATTTCGGCTAAAATATTTTCTTTATTTATTAATTATATGTTGATTAAAGTTTGACTATATTTTCGACTTCAAATAAAAATATAACAAATTTTTTGCAAATTAGAAAAATAACAAATTATAAAATAATTAATAACTATTCTTACCATAATATTAAATCTATTTAATTATTTTAATAGTTATTAAAAACATCTACATAATTTTTTTTGTGTATGAAAGAATTATTCACCTCCTCATAGGTTATAGTAATGTTTTGCAACTAAGAGCCATCGTACACTCGAAGAGTAAACTGCAGACCTGCCTCTAAAGACTTGACTAGCTCATGTTTCTTGATCTTCTAATAGTTTACCAATATTTTGTATAGAATTTTGATCAATGAGTTGTAAGAATATTGTTCCAAAGTAAAACTTGGATTTTTCGTTGACTCATCATATCTCATAGCATCATCTACAGTACTATCTCAACAAGTGTACTCACCAACCTTCACAAATTTAGCCATCACCGTAAAATAAGGAATGACTTAATTATTAAAGCAATCTCCGGCATTTTCATGACAAGGGACAAAATTTTATGATAAGCTTTGCATGTAAACACGTATCGTGTGAAAGGATAGACTTCTTCTATATGTTATTAAATTATTCACTAGTTTTGTCATATTTGTTACTAGTCCTTTTTTTGTCATATCAGTTGGTTATGTTTCCCAAGTGCAATTGTATTGGCAGAAAAAAATATTCTGAACTCATCCTAAATCAAACTTCTCAAACCAAGACCATGTTTGTTCCAAAGTTTTAAGTTTTGGAAATGGTTTCAGCACCTAAAGAAACTAGTACATTTTAGTCATTCAGTTGTATTGATGGAAATTATTTCTATTTCGATTTCGGCTAAAATATTTTCTTTATTTCTTAATTATATGTTGATTAAAGTTTGACTATATTTTGGACTTCAAATAAAATATAATAAATTTTTTCAAAATTAGAAAAATAAAAAATTATAAAATAATTAATAATTAATCTTACCACAATATTAAATACTATTTTAATTAATTTTAATAGTTAATTAAAACATCTACATAATTTTTTTGTATTAAAGAAATTATTCAACTCCTCTAGTTATAGTATTTTTGCACTAAAGATCCATCCTACAACTCGAAGAATAAACATGAAGACCTCCTTCTAAATACTTGACTAGCTCATGTTTCTTGATCTTCTAATAGGTACCCAATCTTTGTATAGCATTTGATCAATAAGTTGTAAATAGTATTGTTCCAAAGTAAAACTTGGATTTTTCGTTGAATCATCATATCTCATAGCATCATCTACAGTACAATCTCAACAAGTGTACTCACCAACCTTCACAAATTTAGCCATCACCGTAAAATAAGGAATGACTTAATTATTAAAGCAATCTCCGGCATTTTCTTGACATGGGACAAACGTTTATGATAAGGTTTGCATGTAAACATGTATCGTGTGAAAGGATACACTTGTTCTATATGCTATTAAATTATTCACTAGTTTTGTCATATTTGTTACCAGTCCTTTTTTTGTCATATCAGTTGTTATGTTTCCAAGTGCATTGTATGGGCAGCGGAAAAAATAAATATTCTTAACTCATCCTTAAAATCAACTTCTCAAACAAGACCATGTTTGTTCCCCAAGTTTTACGTTTTGGAAACTGGTTTTTAGCCTCCTAAAGAAACTAGTACATTTTAGTCATCAGTTGTATTGATCGCAAATTTCTATTTCGATTTCGGCTTAAAAATATTTCTTTATTTTCTTAATTATTAATGTTGATTAAAGTTTGACTATATTTTGGACTTCAAATAAAAAAAATAATATATTTTTTGAAAATTAGAAAAATAAAAAATTATAAAATAATTAATAACTAATCTGACCATAATATTAAATACTATTTTAATTAATTTTAATAGTGAATTAAAACATCTACATGATTTTTTTGTATTAAAGAAATTATTCAACTCCTCTAGTGATAGTATTTTTGCACTAAAGATCCATCGTACAACTCGAAGAGTAAACATGAAGACCTCCTTCTAAAGACTTGACTAGCTCATGTTTCTTGATCTTCTAATAGGTACCCAATCTTTGTATAGAATTTGATCAATGAGTTGTAAATACTTTGTCAAAGTTTAAAACTTGAATTTTTCGTTGAATCATTCATATCTCATAGCATCATCTACACGTACTTTCCAACAGTGTACTCACCAACCTTCACAAATTAGGCCATCACCGTCGCTAAATAAAGGGACTTATGCTTACTAATTCAAGCAACTCTCGGCATTTTCTTGACATGGACAAAAGTTTATGATGTTTTTGCATGTAAACATGTATCGTGTGACAAGGTATAACTTTCTTCTATATGCTATTAAATTATTAATATTTTTGTCATATTTGTTACCAGTCCTTTATTTGTCGTTATCAGTGGTTATTGTTTCCCAAGTTTGCATTTGTATTGGCAGAAAAAAAATTATTCTGAACTCATCCTAAATCAAACTTCTCAAACCAAGACCATGTTTGTTCCAAAGTTTTAAGTTTTGGAAATGGTTTCAGCACCTAAAGAAACTAGTACATTTTAGTCATTCAGTAGTATTGATCGAAATTATTTCTATTTCGATTTCGACTAAAATATTTTCTTTATTTATTAATTATATGTTGATTAAAGTTTGACTATATTTTGGACTTCAAATAAAAAATATAATAAATTTTTTGAAAATTAGAAAAATAAAAAATTATAAAATAATTAATAACTAATCTTACCATAATATTAAATACTATTTTAATTAATTTTAATAGTTAATTAAAACATCTATATAATTTTTTTGTATTAAAGAAATTATTCAACTTCTCTAGTGATAGTATTTTTGCACTAAAGATCCATCCTACAACTGGAAGAGTAAACATGAAGACCTTCTAAAGACTTGACTAGCTCATGTTTCTTGATCTTCTAATAGGTACCCAATCTTTGTAAAGAATTTGATCAATGAGTTGTAAATAATATTTTTCCAAAGTACAACTTGGATTTTTCGTTGAATCATTATATCTCATAGCATCATCTACAGTACTATCTCAACAAGTGTACTCACCAACCTTCACAAATTTAGCCATCACCGTAAAATAAGGAATGACTTAATTATTAAAGCAATCTCCGGCATTTTCTTGACATGAGACAAAAGTTTATGATAAGGTTTGCATGTAAACAGGTATCGTGTGAAAGGATACACTTCTTCTATATGCTATTAAATTATTCACTAGTTTTGTCATATTTGTTACCAGTCCTTTTTCTGTCATATCAGTTGGTTATGTTTCCCAAGTGCATTTGTATTGGCAGAAAAAAAAAATATTCTGAACTCATCCTAAATCGAACTTCTCAAACCAAGACCATGTTTGTTCCAAAGTTTTAAGTTTTGGAAATGGTTTCAGCACCTAAAGAAACTAGTACCTTTTAGTCATTCAGTTGTATTGATCTAAATTATTTCTATTTCGATTTCGGCTAAAATATTTTCTTTATTTATTAATTATATGTTGATTAAAGTTTGACTATATTTTCGACTTCAAATAAAAAATATAATAAATTTTTTGAAAATTAGAAAAATAAAAAATTATAAAATAATTAATAACTAATCTTACCATAATATTAAATACTATTTTAATTAGTTTTAATAGTTAATTAAAACATCTACATAATTTTTTTGTATTAAAGAAATTATTCAACTTCTCTAGTGATAGTATTTTTGCACTAAAGATCCATCCTACAACTGGAAGAGTAAACATGAAGACCTTCTAAAGACTTGACTAGCTTATGTTTCTTGATCTTCTAATAGGTACCCAATCTTTGTAAAGAATTTGATCAATGAGTTGTAAATAATATTGTTCCAAAGTAAAACTTGGATTTTTCGTTGAATCATCATATCTCATAGCATCATCTACAGTACTATCTCAACAAGTGTACTCATCAACCTTCACAAATTTAACCATCACCGTAAAATAAGGAATGACTTAATTATTAAATCAATCTCCGGCATTTTCTTGACATGGGACAAAAGTTTATGATAAGGTTTGCATGTAAACATGTATCGTGTGAAAGGATACACTTCTTCTATATGCTATTAAATTATTCACTAGTTTTGTCATATTTGTTACTAGTCCTTTTTTTGTCATATCAGTTGGTTATGTTTCCCAAGTGCATTTGGATTGGCAGAAAAAAAATTATTCTGAACTCATCCTAAATCAAACTTCTCAAACCAAGACCATGTTTGTTCCAAAGTTTTAAGTTTTGGAAATGGTTTCAGCACCTAAAGAAACTAGTACATTTTAGTCATTCAGTTGTATTGATCGAAATTATTTCTATTTCGATTTCGGATAAAATATTTTCTTTATTTATTAATTATATGTTGATTAAAGTTTGACTATATTTTGGACTTCAAATAAAAAATATAATAAATTTTTTGAAAATTAGAAAAATAAAAAATTATAAAATAATTAATAACTAATCTTACCATAATATTAAATACTATTTTAATTAATTTTAATAGTTAATTAAAACATCTAATAATTTTTTTGTATTAAAGAAATTATAAAATCCTCTAGTTATAGTATTTTTGCACTAAATATCCATGTACAACCGAAGATTAAACCTGAAAGACCTCCTTCTAAAGACTTGACAGCCTCATGTTTCTTTGATCTTCAATAGGTAACCCAATATTGTTACGAATTTGATCCAATGAGTTGTAAAATAATATTGTTCCAAAGTACAAACTTGTGATTTTCGTCTGAAATCTTCATATCTCATCGCCTCATCTACAGTACTATCTCAACAACGTGTTACTCACCAACCTTCACAATTTAGCCATCACCGTAAAATAAGGAATGACTTAATTATTAAAGCAATCCCCGGCATTTTCATGACATGGGACAAAATTTTATGATAAGGTTTGCATGTAAACACGTATCGTGTGAAAGGATAGACTTCTTCTATATGCTATTAAATTATTCACTAGTTTTGTCATATTTGTTACTAGTCCTTTTTTTGTCATATCAGTTGGTTATGTTTCCCAAGTGCAATTGTATTGGCAGATAAAAAATATTCTGAACTCATCCTAAATCAAACTTCTCAAACCAAGACCATGTTTGTTCCAAAGTTTTAAGTTTTGGAAATGGTTTCAGCACCTAAAGAAACTAGTACATTTTCGTCATTCAGTTGTATTGATCGAAATTATTTCTATTTCGATTTCGCTAACATATTTTCTTTATTTATTACTATATGTTGATTAAAGTTTGACTATATATTTTGGCCTTCAAATAAAAAATATAATGAATTTTTTGAAAATTAGAAAATAAAAATTATAAAATAATTAATAACCTAATCTTTACCCATAATATTAAAATACTATTTAATTAATTTTAATAAAAAATTAGTTAATTAACACATCACATAATTTTTTGTATTAAAGAAATTATTCAACTTCCTCTAGTGATTCGTATTTTGCACTCAATATTCCATCCTACAACTGGAAGAGTCAAACATGAAAGACCTTCTAACGCCTGACTAGCTCATGTTTCTTGATCTTCTAATAGGTACCCAATCTTTGTAAAGAATTTGATCAATGAGTTGTAAATAATATTGTTCCAAAGTAAAACTTGGATTTTTGGTTGAATCATCATATCTCATACCATCATCTACAGTACTATCTCAACAAGTGTACTCACCAACCTTCACAAATTTAGCCATCACCGTAAAATAAGGAATGACTTAATTATTAAAGCAATCTCCGGCATTTTCTTGATATGGGGCAAAAGTTTATGATAAGGTTTGCATGTAAACATGTATCGTGTGAAAGGATACACTTCTTCTATATGCTATTAAATTATTCACTAGTTTTGTCATATTTGTTACCAGTCCTTTTTCTGTCATATCAGTTGGTTATGTTTCCCAAGTGCATTTGTATTGGCAGAAAAAAAAATATTCTGAACTCATCCAAAATCAAACTTCTCAAACCAAGACCATGTTTGTTCCAAAGTTTTAAGTTTTGGAAATGGTTTCAGCACCTAAAGAAACTAGTACATTTTAGTCATTCAGTTGTATTGATCGAAATTATTTCTATTTCGATTTCGGCTAAAATATTTTCTTTATTTATTAATTATATATTGATTAAAGTTTGACTATATTTTGGACTTCAAATAAAAAATATAATATATTTTTTAAAAATTAGAAAAATAAAAAATTATAAAATAATTAATAACTAATCTTACCATAATATTAAATACTATTTTAATTAATTTTAATAGTTAATTAAAACATATACATAATTTTTTTGTATTAAAGAAATTATACAACTCCTCTAGTTATAGTATTTTTGCACTAAAGATCCATCGTACAACTCGAAGAGTAAACATGAAGACCTCCTTCTAAAGACTTGACTAGCTCATGTTTCTTGATCTTCTAATAGGTACCCAATATTTGTATAGAATTTGATCAATGAGTTGTAAATAATATTGTTCCAAAGTAAAACTTGGATTTTCCGTTGAATCATCATATCTCATAGCATCATCTACAGTACTATCTCAACAAGTGTACTCACCAACCTTCACAAATTTAGCCATCACCGTAAAATAAGGAATGACTTAATTATTAAAGCAATCTCCGGTATTTTCATGACATGGGACAAAATTTTATGATAAGGTTTGCATGTAAACACGTATCGTGTGAAAGGATAGACTTCTTCTATATGCTATTAAATTATTCACTAGTTTTGTCATATTTGTTACTAGTCCTTTTTTTGTCATATCAGTTGGTTATGTTTCCCAAGTGCAATTGTATTGGCAAAAAAAAAATATTCTGAACTCATCCTAAATCAAACTTCTCAAACCAAGACCATGTTTGTTCCAAAGTTTTAAGTTTTGGAAATGGTTTCAGCACCTAAAGAAACTAGTACATTTTAGTCATTCAGTTGTATTGATCGAAATTATTTCTATTTCGATTTCGGCTAAAATATTTTCTTTATTTCTTAATTATATGTTGATTAAAGTTTGACTATATTTTGGACTTCAAATAAAATATAATAAATTTTTTCAAAATTAGAAAAATAAAAAAGTATAAAATAATTAATAACTAATCTTACCACAATATTAAATACTATTTTAATTAATTTTAATAGTTAATTAAAACATCTACATAATTTTTTTGTATTAAAGAAATTATTCAACTCCTCTAGTTATAGTATTTTTGAACTAAAGATCCATCCTACAACTCGAAGAATAAACATGAAGACCTCCTTCTAAATACTTGACTAGCTCATGTTTCTTGATCTTCTAATAGGTACCCAATCTTTGTATAGAATTTGATCAATGAGTTGTCAATAATATTGTTCCGAAGTAAAACTTGGATTTTTTGTTCAATCATCATATCTCATAGCATCATCTACAGTACTATCTCAACAAGTGTACTCACCAACCTTCACAAATTTAGCCATCACCGTAAAATAAGGAATGACTTAATTATTAAAGCAATCTCCGGCATTTTCTTGACATGGGACAAAAGTTTATGCTAAGGTTTGCATGTAAACATGTATCCGTGTGAAGGACCACTTTCTTCTATATGTATTAAATTATTCACTAGTTTTGTCAAATTTGTTACCAGTCCATTTTTTGTCATATCAGTTGGTTATGTTTCCCAAGTGCATTTGTATTGGCAGAAAAAAAATTATTCTGAACTCATCCTAAATCAAACTTTTCAAACCAAGACCATGTTTGTTCCAAAGTTTTAAGTTTTGGAAATGGTTTCAGCACCTAAAGAAACAAGTACATTTTAGTCATTCATTTGTATTGATCGAAATTATTTCTATTTCGATTTCGGCTAAAATATTTTCTTTATTTATTAATTATATGTTGATTAAAGTTTGACTATATTTTGGACTTCAAATAAAAAATATAATAATTTTTTTACAAATTAGAAAAATAAAAAATTATAAAATTAATTAATAACACTCTACCATAATATTAAATATATTTTAATTATTTTCATAGTTATTAAACCATTCTACATAATTTTTTTTGTATTAAAGAAAGAAATTATTTACACTCCTCTTAGTTATAGTATTTTTGCACTAAGATCCATCGTCCAACTCGAAGAGTGAACCATGAAGACCCTCCCTTCTAAAAGACTTGCCTAGCTATGTTCTTGATCTTCTAAAGTTACCCAATCTTGTTATAGAATTTGATTCAATGAGTTTGTACATAATATTGTTCCAAAGTAAAACTTGATTTTCGTTGAATCATCCATATCTCATAGCATCATCTACAGTACTATCTCAACAAGTGTACTCACCAACTTTCACAAATTTAGCCATCACCGTAAAATAAGGAATGACTTAATAATTAAAGCAATCTCCGGCATTTTCTTGACATGGGACAAAATTTTATGATAAGGTTTGCATGTAAACATGTATCGTGTGAAAGGATACACTTCTTCTATATGCTATTAAATTATTCACTAGTTTTGTCATATTTGTTACCAGTCCTTTTTTTGTCATATCAGTTGGTTATGTTTCCCAAGTGCATTTGTATTGGCAGAAAAAAAACTATTCTGAACTCATCCTAAATCAAACTTCTCAAACCAAGACCATGTTTGTTCCAAAGCT
>RXID01002913.1:0-17808 GCA_005019695.1 Trichopus zeylanicus subsp. travancoricus
TGCAGGCCATTCCCCTGAAAGGACAAGAGTAGTGATGAGACGAGAGAGGGTGTCAGCTAATTGGTTATCCCCTCCGTCGATATGTTCAAACTGGATAGAAATCCCGGTGCCGGTTATATAGTCCGTGAAGGCTAGCCAGCGTACGCGGGAAGGTTTGTTATTGGCCGATTTATCAAAGAAATTGATAATTGCCTGACAGTCCGTGCGGATAGTCAGCTCGGCTTTATCCAGGTAGTAAATCTTGAGTGCTTCCAGGGAGTTCATGACGGCAAAGAGTTCCGCATCAATGGTTGATTTGAGTGGGTGGAACTTGCCGCTGGCATAAGCACAAATCTTCTCGGCAGACTTGGGGTCAAACTTATGCGGCTTCCATTTGCAAACCCCTCCCCAGCCTGTCATGCAGCCGTCTGTCTCCAAGATCATATAGCTGTTATCCGGTGGAATCTCTCTAAATCCGGTAGTTGTTGGATTAGAGTCTTGATCTTGGTGACGAGAGCCCAATCCTGGGAGTTCCAGCGTTTCTCTCCTGTAGGACTGGTTTTAGCATATAGTGGCCCGAGCAACGTTCCCAGATTTGGGATATAGTTGCGGGCATAATTCAGAATACCGAGCCATGCTCGGAGGCCTTTGGTTGTTGTCAGTTCCTGCTCATCAAAGGTTGCGATCTTCTTGATGATGTGGGGTTGTAGTTTAATTCGTTGATTCCCAAGAACCGCCCCAAGAAATTCAACTTCGGAGACCGCCAGCTTCATTTTAGTGGGGCTAAGAACAAGCCCATGTGTTTTGCAGATCTGAAGCATAATCTGCAAATGTTGTTCATGTTCTGCTTCAGAGGACGAGAAGACCAGAATGTCATCGATATAGACTGCAATGAAATCCGCAGTCCCTTTGAAGCAGTGATCCATCTTCCGTTGGAAGATGGCAGGCGCATTCTTGAGGCCAAACGGCATCACAAGCCATTCATAGAGGCCGTCGGGTACCCAGAATGCCGTCCATGCTACGGAATCAGGATGCATGGCTACTTGGTGAAAGCCTGATTTGAGATCAAATTTTGAGTAGATGGTACTTCTACTCACCTTCCGTAGGATGGTGTTGATGCCAGGCAGGCTATACTGGTCTTTGTTGGTAATGTCGTTGAGACGGCGATAATTAAAGACCATCCGCTCCTTCCCTTTGACTTCTTGACCAGTTTGTGGATCCACATACGTGCCAGAATTAACAATAATGGCCGTCGTGCGGTGCCTGCTTTGGCTTGGACGAATGACACCGAGGTCCAGGAGTGCCTTAATATGCTTTGCATATGCTGCTTTGGCTTGAGGAGTGACATGCTTGAGGGGTCGGTCTTCAATGATGAAGTCCGGATTTTTGATGTCAAGTTGGCATACCACCTTATTTTTGGACCAGTGCCTCAGGGGGTTATCACCAATATAGCCTTGTTGGCGGAGTTGATCAAGCAAGGAACTAAGCTTACTGGTGATATTTCGTGGCGGGGTTGCTGTTGCCACATAGCGTACGAGCTCTTGAATCTGAATATATTCGTCTTCCTCCAAGTCGAGCTCTTCGATAGCGGCTGCTGTTGGTACAGAGGGCAACGTATTGATGGTAGTCACATTTTTATAAAATGTTACTGTGTTGCCTTCAATCCGTACTCCGCCTTGCATTGCGCGGATGAAGTTGCAGCCTAGAATCATTTGAATATTTTCCCCTAATTTCATGGGGAAAGCATAAGTGTAAGGAATTCGGAAGCTGTTCTCACCAATAATCATACGGCCAAACTTCAGCTTTTTGTTGGCCGATGTACGAGAGTTAATACCACTGAAGTGCACTAAGTATGGATTTTCCTCAAGAGCACCAGCAGAGACGGCATCTTGATCAATGCAACAGGTAGTGGCTCCTGTATCAAGGATAGCATTAACTTCGAAAGGCATAGTGAGAGGGATGTCGAACTTCACCGTCAAATTGTATAGCATATTCTTGGCCCGACGAGGTTGTGTAGGCATCTGGGCTTCAGCAGATAGGATCTTTTGTGTGGTGTCCACAAGAAAGACATTGAGGTCGGTGTCCGTATCAACCTCAGCTTCTTGTTGTTTGCCCTTTTGCTGGTACAAACCCTGAATTTCCCGTCGGAGGTCCTCTCGTTCGAGCATCAGGCGATCAAGCTCCATTGTCGCCTCTTCCAGTTCCTTATACTTCATTTGCCATCGGTGGCTCTCCTGTTGCGCCAGACGGAGGCGGTTTTGCAGGGCCTCCTTCTCATCTTGACTAAAAGCTAGCTGCTGCTGCAGCTGCTTCCTTTCATTGTCACATGATAAAAGATATTGTTGTTGCTCACGAAGGAGGTCGGTAGAATCATACCTGAGCATGTGTGTTTGAGCAACAGGGATGCGTTTATCAAAATAGTAGGAACTGCATCGCCCACATATTGTCAGTTGGCAGGTTGGGCAATGCATCCGGTAGCGCTTCTGGGAGGGCGCATGACAGCAGTGGCAACGTTCATAGCTGTCAGGAACATCTTGATTGAGTTCCCAGGTGTGGTTGCAGGTATATTGGGCCTGGGTAACTTGGATCATGGCGCGATAGCCTCCTGTCGGGCCGATCCACCATGTATGATCTTCCTCCCGAAACATGAAGATTTTCTCCTCCTGCAAGATAGTATCCTCCTCCCCCTCGGAAATGCTGTAAATCGCATCACTGGGGTCATCTCCTTCTTGGACGGATACAATTTCACAGTCGGCAGGGAGATCCAATTGTTCGAACATAGCAACGCGCTTAACGTTGCGTCGTTCATTCGGACATTCACGGGCAAAGTGCCCTTCTTCTCCGCAGAGGAAACATCGGCACCGTCGATTCCGGATCAGATGCTTTTTCTTTTCGATCCGGGCATGTGAGGGATGTGGCTTGCCTTTGTAGGTAGTCGATCGCCGAACGCCCATCTTTCGGCGGGCTCGTTGGTAGTACCCGGGAATAGGGATATCATGACAGAAGGTTAAATCCTTCAGCGCCCGGGTAAAGGCTGCCTCCTTACACGCTTCCTCCAGGTATTTGTAGGTGAACAGCACCCGAGGATAGACTCCGATGGTATTCCCTGGGTGCTTTGCTTCGAAGGCTTCTTTGATTTTCTTTCCTATAGATCCCGGCATCTTGGACCATAATTTCTCAGAAAGTTCTGGGCCGGTGAATAGGCGGCCAGTCCTGGAGGCAACCTGCAGATATTCATGAAGAAAAGGAATTATATCCCGAAAGTTGTGACAGGATAACCTTTCTAAATCGCGGTAAGCCTCCTCCTGGATGGTTGTTGAGCCCTGGTAGGGGTCTTCTAATGCAAAGATTGTCCGTATCTGCGATAGGCATTTTGTGTTCCATCTGCTCCATCGGCATGCTCCAGGAGATGCTGATACTCCATGGGGTAGGCCATGCGCCACTGAATCCAGGCTAATTTTTTAGATTCCCCGAGTAAATTTTCAATAAATTCAGTCTTACTGCGGGAGTCCGTAAAGCCGTGGAGAGCAACAGTGTTCTTACTGATGGATTCCCATAGCATGAAAACATCATTAAACTGCCCAATTTGCGGCGGCATGACGAAGATAGCGCCGGACTGTTGCTGGGCAGAGGGAAGGTTCCACCATTCAGAAGGGTTCATGGCCTTAAACTTCACACCTTTGGGTTGGTAACCTTCCAGTAGTGGTCCCCGACTGGAACTTGGTTCCTGTGTTCTGGCAGCCGGTGGATAGTTCACAGGACCCATAGTTGATTCAACAGGGGGCCTGTATTCAGAGACAATAGAGGAAGAATATAATTGTTGTTGTTCAGCTGGTGGGATTTGCGCGGGTAGGCGGTGAGGGTACTCTAATCCCCAGTCTTCCTCAAGTGTGGCAATAATTTCAGGAGTCTGACCGGTGGTATAATATTGCAGGTATTCACCATAGGCTTCTGTGTCAGTCTCCGCATCGGAGTTGTCGGTGGTGGTGGTCACGCGCCATGTGGCGAGCATGTGGGTATTATCACCAGTCCCTTCTTGCGGCGAATCCATGGACCGGAGTACAGAGGCCCCTGGGCGTGTATCTCCTGCATGGGTGTCTCAAGCTGGGGTTTGGTTTTCCCGTCTTTTAGGTCGCCACACAAGTTGCCGTCTCCTCTGCTGTTGTTGGAGGCGGTGGCGCCACGCCTTAGCGGACATTACTCGCCGTGGAGTCGGTGCAGGCGGTTGTTGGCAGTTACAGTTGTGACCGCTGGGTTCTGCGTCACTGGGGGGAACATCCCACCCCGTTGGTGTTGTTGGGAATGGACTGTAAAAGGATGGGGGAGCAGAGTAGCGAACGTAATAATCATACCTGCCGCTAGGCTCGCCCAAGGTGTCCCATATTTCCTCAGAAGCTTCTTCTTCCTACGTGAGGATGGCAACAATTTCCTCATCCTCGCCTGTGTCAGGAAGGGAAGCGTACCGGTTAAAGCTTATGGAGATGCGCCCATCCAGAAGTGTGCGGCTTGATACTTCGGTTGGTGTGAGGACAGGCGGTATCTGTGAAGGTTTCAGGAGCCAATCGATGCCACAGAGTTGTGCTATAGAGTATCGTTGGCCGGGAAGGGCATGCACGCCGTGGCTTGCCAGGTAGTCGATGACGCCTGAGACTTCATAGGCAAAAGCTACGTTTGGTGTATTGGACAAACGCCCGATGAGGCCTCGGGTCACCAGTAAATTAGCCTCGCCATGGTGCCATGTATCATAGCCACGAGTTAGGATGGAGATCTGGATATTTCTGGCAAAATCTCCAATCGTGTGCATCATATCAGGGATGATATAAACTAGTTGACTTCCCTGTGTAAGATCCACTTCCATCGTGGCAATTAGTGCTTTATCCCCTTGCCACCGGTTGTCACGGAAGACGACCAGTGCTAGGGTGCCTTCTGCTTGTCGGTGGAGCACTTGTAGGCGGACCTGAATCACACCAAGGTGAATAAACTTCATACCGCTTTTGCGGAGCTGTTGATAGCTCTCTTCCTGGATGAAGTTCCTATCCACTTGTGCATCCCCAACACAACTGATGGATTCCTCCGAGCGATGCATATACACTCGGTGATGTTCATCATCAGTTCGTGAATGATAGAGGACCTCGGCTGGGGCGATGGCTGCGCGTTCCCGCATCGAGAGGCGCAACTGCTCCTGGGGGTCCAGTTGCTGTTCCAATATGTGATGAGGGACGAGTTGCCCCGTCAACCGGCGGACGATCCTTTTTGTTGCTTGTTGTGCATTAAACAAGCGTCGTTGGCTACGCCTATACCCCCGAATTTGGTCTTCGACCAGAGGTTGGGGCGCCGGATCGTGTAGCATGACTTGTGTTGCCATTGAGCTTCGCTTGTTCCTCCTGCAAAATGACTAAAGGATCTTTAAACACAAGGAGCCTCCCTCGAGGCTCAGGAGGTCTTGATTTTGGCTGTAGCGATAAGTTCGCTAGTTTGGTCAGTAAAGACTCAGGAAGGGGGGGCTGTGCACCCTTCTGTTGTTTTTCTTTAATGGCAGTGATATCAGCCTGAATATCTTTAAGAGTTTCAGCTATTTGGATCAAGAGCTGAATTTGGGTATTATTTTGCTTGATAATGGCTGAATTCTGGGCTGAAGTACTACTACAATCACTGGGTTTTACAAACCCAAGTGCTGGACTATCTACTGGTTCAACAGCTTTCAAAGCTTCTTGGTAGGTAGATGTGATTTTGGCCTGAAGGAAAGTGTTCATACAAAGATCTGGTTGATAATTTGGGAAAGGACAATCTAGGTACTCTGGGTTCTGTGTGAGTATGTGAGGTATTTTTCAACACCTTATCGAACAAGAGTCGAGGACTCAAGATTGCTTAAGCTAGCACAAACGTGTCCTATATGCTCATCCGACTGGCAGCTACTGCCTCCTGCAGATTTACGCGCACGGCGGCCTTTTGCATTTCAGACATGTTGATCAGCGGCAGCTAGTCAAGAGACTTGACTCCCCAAGAACACGAAGTCCTACTTCTTTCCCACTAGTGACCTTGCGGTGGGCTTATTAGGTCCAGCCTCTGTGCCACCCGAGGGGTCAATCCAGGATTTTTCAGACTCTATGGGATGGGAATAACGGCCATAAGGTGAGAAACCTCAACACACACTGTCCCGTAAGTACCTAGACTGAAAGGGAACTACTCAGCCATGGGAGCGTGGATGAACCAAGCTCTGATACCAGGATTTTGCGCGGGCTGAATAGAACTAGATTGGATTTTTCGGTAAGCCTCCTCCTGGATGGTTGTTGAGCAAGATAGTATCCTCCTCCCCCTCGGAAATGCTGTAAATCGCATCACTGGGATCATCTCCTTCATACTGTCCGACGCGATAGAGAATTAGTTTCGACGCTCGGGATCCGTATTGAAGGTTCGGTAAAAGAAAGCGTATGAGTGAAATCGGTCCCACTAGTAGTAGTGCTAGTTGCTTTCTTTAGAGGTCTCCCCCGCTACAATACGAATCGGTATCTCATATCGAATCTAACCCGTAAGTAAGGGAAAACTACAGAGAAAGATAGGCTTCGAACCGGGCATAGCTCACACGGTAAAAGAAAGAAAGTTCGGTATCGGTAAAAGAAAGCTCCTTCGTTCGAAGCGGGTGGTTGGTTCGCGGAAGAAAGAAAAGATGGAGATTCGGAACACGAAGAGGTCCCAATATACGTAGTTCGGCACTGCTTGGCTCAGGAACGGACGAAGAGGTTCAATTGCACGATTCTAACAGGTATGACTCGGCAGGGGAGGTATTCGTTCAGCTCGTTATCATACATAAAAGCATATTCTTTAAAAGAAACTCCTTGATAGCGCTATTAGTCCTCTTGCTGGTCGTAAGCTTCGAAAGGGCCTAACTAAGCCACTAATAAGGCCTTGTATAGTGTTGGGGTTTCTTGCCTTCGCTCGGGGGAAGCCATGCCATGCGTACGGTGAAATGACGTAGTATAGAAAGAAGCAGCAGTTAGAGTTCGATTCCAACCCCTATTCAAACTTCAAGCTGGAACGAGGAAGTGTTAACTGAAAGCATGCCCCCTTCTTCCACTAATCGAAAGCTTGAGACCAGACGGAGAGATAGCCAAAGGGATTACCGAGTCAAATGAGATGTCCCGATTCCAATGCTTAACGAATGGACAAGAGAGAGAGCAATTCCACCCTCAAGGGGCATGGCTATTCCACCAACTGAAAGTGAGGGACCTTTCGAAGACAACAAAGAAAGATAGGACCCCTCACCAAAGTCGAGGCGTATGGGGCGGAAACTCAACCAATCGCTAAAGAATTGAAAGGGCTCGTAAGACAGGCCCGTGAGGAACTGAACTTCCTGAAGGAAGAAGTCAATGGCCCTGCTACGAATAAAGCATGGGCGTCGGCTGCTAAAAAGCAAGTGGACCTTAGTCTCATTCTCAAAGAAGGAGAATACTCAACAAGACGAGTAGAATGGACTGCTTACACAAGCAAGAGCTAGACAGAGGGGATGAAAAGAAAGATTGAAAGAAGGAAGAAGATGACGCTCGATCGTGAACCAGTTCTAATGGGGAACTGAACTACTATAGGTAGAAAGCCGCATCATAAGCAGCTGATATGCGACATATTCGAATTTCATATACTAGTCAACATCGGATGTGCGATTCCGCTTTCATTAATAGCCCAAGGGGAATTGGAGATTCAAAAGTCTCTATCCCCTCCGGTTTAGGAAGATAGAAGGCATCAAGGCCTAGAAAAAGAGTCTCTTTTCTATTCCCCGACAATGAAAGCACTTTCTCGTTAGAACGTTTGGCACGATTCGGTATTCGCCTACCCCTATTCTTTGCGTTTTGTATCGTAGGTTCCATTTCCATACCTGGGACATAAAAAATGGGTTCTATGGACATGGCCGCTCTCCCCCAGCGATCTGGGAGTACCGAAGAAGGAAAATTCAACCTATAGTTCGGATGGAAGGGCGGGACCGTACCCGTCCCAATAGCCGTAGTAATGATAACTCGTTGGTTGGCAGTAGCCTGCGGATAGAATTGAGAAGAGGCGGGAATAACGTTCAAAGAAAATAGCACGAAATGGAGGGTACAGACCCGGTTGTCCCGTTCAGCTCCAGGAAAAAGACCCAAAGCTACAATACTGCTCCATCCCCGCTGTCGAATAGGGGAATACCATACCGGAAAGAAGCTGTCCCACGGCGTAGTAGTTCATACGAATTGCTTGGTTTACTCCCAGATTTGATCCTATTTTCAAGCGTTAGGCGCAACTAGTTGGCAACGGACCGATGCACTCTCACTCGTTGAAAACCAACCCGAAAGGTTCTAACGAGAAAGTGCCGGTATGACGGTAGGAAAGAATGGAATTGAAAAGGTAGCTCAGGAGAGAAGAGAGAATCCTGAGACCGAATACGACGAAGAAAGGACTGGACTCTGACGTAACGGTAAAGACTTTCAAGCAAGCCTGATCGTGATGGTTCAAAGATTCGTTAGCAAGGCACTTCACTGAATCCGATCCCAAAGCACAGGAAGGAAGGAAGGTAAAATAGGGAAAAAGCAAGCAAGGGCGAAGGCCAACGTGCGCGCAGAAGTCGGATAGAATTTCTAAGAAAGAGGGATGATGAAGCTCTTACCATACTATAGAGGGAGAGAATATCTTTTCTTGGAGCTCGGTTAGGTCAGTTACAACGGTTTCAGACAGAGACTCCGTTCGTTCACTCTACAGAGACATAGTTCACTCGTTAGCTCGTTCATTCTTAACGCTTTGTTCCATACTTGCCGTCAACCAATAAAGAGGAGTTAGAACGTGATAACAATTGGGTTGGGTATTCGCGCAGTAGCTCAGTATCGGATTGGATCCCATGGAACCGACACGCTAGCCGGCGTTAGGCGTCTGAGCCCCGTATCCTGACCTTTCCTCAGCACTTTCCCCGTAGCAGGTTCAATTCCTTTCCTTAAGGCCTTGCGAGTTCTTTCTTCTTCTGGCGACGGGAAAGCCATTTCTTTGCCTAGGTAAAGCAATTTGTTCTTGCTTTTCTTTTGTTCTTCTTCTTTGGGCCCGTGGAGACTCCGAAAGTGGTTTCCGGATTGGCAAGTTCAAACAATGATTTCGATTTCCCTACCCCTATCTCAATAAATAGTCTAACTCGCTTTCGAAGCAAACTACTTGTCTAAAGGGAAAGGACGCTTTTCTTGCTTTGCGTTCATGCTTAACACAGGCAAGTCACCCCGCTTTCGACGCAAGAACGGAAAAAGAGACTCCAGCCATAAGCGGTAAAAGCCCTATGTGAATTGAATATAGGAAAGATACTGACCTAACCCTCAATTTTCCCGAGCGAACGATTGAATAAGCCTATTTGTTTGCGCCGGTCCCTAGGAGGAATTCAAAGAAATTCTTCTTTCATCCGGTATCGAATGCAGCTGGATCTTTTTTACCGATCACATTGACATGATTTCATTTTCTTCCTGCCCTTGCCTACTTGACGGAATGAGTTTATCCCGCTACTTTATATACCTTGCGAACGAGCTCCATTTACCGTTTTTTCCCAGCAATCTTCCTACCGCTAACGCCTAAAAGCAAGGGCCGAGCTGCCTGACGAAAGCCTAAGCGTTAACACAACGATAGTAATAGTAATAAATAGAATGTTCAAGGGAAAGACAGCTCCATACGTCGATCATTCTATTCTTTAACATATGATATTAAATCATGAGCGTAAATCGAAAGTGGTTTGAAGACGAAGGAAGCAGTGTTGGAAGCAGTTTTCGAAAGGGTTGGTTTGGCTCGCGTTTTATAGCGTCAGGCTACAGAGCGAACAAATCCATTCTATCCCCCAGGACTAAATTAACGGGTACTACAGCATAATTAGATAAGGGAGATATATTTGATTTACTATCCTATCCTATAATTCAAGTTTTGGGATTGAGATTTCTTCCCGGGGGAATGTAAATGCTATTCTCCCCCTTGCGTTAGAGCTACAGAGCTAACAATTCCATAATCTCTCCCAGCAATCTGTAGTAATAGCGTTATCGAACGAGCGAACAAAAGATAAAAGGTATTTGCTTAACTAATAAAGCTTACTCTCTCCCGGGGGAACAATTAGACTCCAGAAGTTGTTTCCGAATCGGATGTTTACGCGGCAAGAAATCCAATCTCTTTTTGGCTATTACCGCTTCTTGCTTTCGCTTACAATAAGCTGCTGGAGCCCAGCAAGAAGGACGCTAACGCTATACGGCTTGATAAAGGCGTCAAAGACCTTGCTCATATGCTTGACTCCACTACCTCTTGGCGCAGTAGTTTTCTTGCTGGCATATAATTGAATTACCCATAAGAGAAAGAAGCCCAGGAAGGGCGGATGACTTGATAGCCTACTGATAGAGGGGAAGATAATAGCCTAACCTATAGGGCAGAACCCTGGGAGTGGAATCAAACTTGGTAGCCGACAGAGCGGTTTACAGGAGGGTCACCTAATTTCATATCCAATAGCTGAACCCTGGAACGAAGTCTCAGATATTTCATAGCATAAAAAAGGCTGAGGATACTCTAATCTAACTCTTCTCGCTGCAGTACGGTGGATCTCCAGTTGTTTTCGCAGGGGAAGATCCTAAGGATACGTCGACTGCGCAACCCTTGCAAACAACTAGCTACCATTACCCATAAGAGCAGCCGTCAATGTCTGTTACAGGATATTATCCCGTATGAAACTCTCACAGGGCTTTCTTCAACAGTGACGAAAGGATCTTACCTTACACCATCCGGGGACCCAGCGAGTGTAGCCAGTGCGGAACTCGCTTTATGCTCCAACTATCGCTCCAAGTCTGGAGCTCTTACGCTTTTATACTCGTTTTATCGCTTTGTCCGCTCTTACGTTACTACAACTCCACTCGCTTCCCTGCTCCCTTCGTATACTCCACTCGTTCGCTAGCGCGCTTTCCGTTTTCTCGCTTGGAGCCTCAAACTACGCCTTTGGCCCTGCATCGGCCATATCCCCCAGAGATACAGCGGGAGGGTTTTCCTTCAGGTTTTTAAATGCCTGTCATTGAACGCTTTAATTCCACGGGCGATCCTCAGGAACATCTTGTCCACTTGAATGACGCTCTGGAAATTTGGCCTTCAACCCTAATCTGTGCTTGCGTTTGTTCGGATCGTCGTTAACCGGCGACGCCTTCCGATGGTACTTGACCTTACCCACCGGGTCGGTTAAGACCTGGGAACAGATGCAGCAACTATTTGTTCATAGATTCTTTGTATCGGAAGGCGATGTAAGTATCGCAGATCTAACCTTAGTGAAAGAGAAGGCGAATGAGAGCGTGCAAGATTACATAAAGCGATGGCGGCATGAAGCCACCAAATGTCATGAGCCATTGCTTGTTTGGTTTGGCAAGAACAGATGTTGCTTTGCCGTAGCGGCTTGAAACCGGAAATTGCCTTGTGAAGAAATTACCAGCTGAAGGAAGTTAGCAACAGACGCTCATAACGTCTCATCGGTGAAACAAGGCAAAAAAGAGCTAACGAGTATAGAGGAATCGATCGCAGAAGAAAGGCAAAGGAGCGCCATCCGCCAACACTACAGAAGTCAGAATACAGACCGGAGAATCAAGCCAGGGTGGAGACAAGCATGACAGTAGTGTTCGAGGAAAAAAGACGCCCTCCAGAAGTATACCCTCCTTGAACAGGCTTGGATAAGCTTCCTGCTTTCCACAGGCTGATGGACAATGGGATGATGAAATTGCCTGATCCACCAGTGCCGGAGCTTGTTAAGGAAGGCCGCAAGACTAATGATCCCAAGTATTGCCTATGGAACCATCATCCAACACAAAAATTTGCGTCCTTAAGGACATAATTGGCGGCGCAAATACCGAAAGATAAAAGAGAGGTGGGAACAGACTAATAAGGTCATCCTCCCCATACCCTTTATCTAATGGTAGAGCAAGGCGTTGGCCTTCCTCAGCCGTTCATTGTTGCTGATAGGGTTGTGCATTGGGTTAAAACCGAACTGAACCAACCGAATCGAAATTTCCGAAATTTTCAAAAACCAAAACCGAATAGAAAAAACCAAACCGAAATATTTCAGTTCGATTCGGTTATGACCGAATTAGAACCGAATATTTTGCCAAGCCCAAGCCCACGCTCAAGCCCAAGCCCAAGCCCAAGCCCAAGCGAACCTGGAGGCCGATGGAGCGGCCGAGGGAGGAGAGGAAGGGGGCGGCGGCGGTGTAGTCGGGGTCCGAGTGGGCAGTGGGGATGCGGAGGTACTGCTGAAAGAGCTGAAGAAGACGACCCGGTGGCGAAAGTGGGTGATCTGGACGCTGTTGCACTCGGTGCCGCTGCTCCTTTTGTCTTGGCTTCCATAAGGTTTCATCCGTAGAGAACACACCTTTTCTCTGTGTAGATCTGTCCGGGTTCAGATCTGATCCAGGGAAAGCAACGGCATCTTCTTCGTCGTCGAGGAAGGAGTGAGCCATTTGACGGCGAAATGGCCAGATCTGTCCGGGACTCCGGGTTCAGCCGTCAAATGGCCAAATCTGTCCGGGTTCATATGGCTGAAATGGCCAGATCTGTCCGAGTTCAGATCTGATCCAGGGAAAGCAACGTTGCAACGGCATCTTCTTCCCTTTCCGCGCTCCATCTCCGTCCAGATGTCCGTCGGCAAGTTCAAATCTGAACCCAAACCGTTCCAGATCTCACCAGCGAAAGGAACCCTAGCATATCCCTGCCTGGTTCCTTTTATCTCCGGTTCGCTCTCTCGGAAAACGTCGTTGTTGTCGTCGTCGTTGAGGAAGGCGGTGGGAACCCAGAAAACTCCGTCGGTGAAACGGTCATCATCGTCGTCGGTGAAGCACAGGGAGATGGGATTAAGAGAAGGGAATGAGATTAAGAGAAGGGAAAACAAAAATCGGTTTGATTTGGAGAGAAAGAGAGCAGCGAACCGAATAACTCAAAATTGATTAGCCCAAAATCGAAATCAGCTGTCCAATACACAGAGATATATATAATTCGGTTCGGTTCGGTTTTTACGCTTTTCGAAAATCAGAAACTGAAACTGAACCGAATTTTAAATTTTTTTTTTTCAAAACCGAAACCGAACCGAGAATCGAATAACTCGAACCGAATTGGTTATTCGGTTTCGATCGATCGGTTCGGTTCGGTTTGATTTTAACCGAATACTGCACAGCCTAGTTGCTGATTTCGCCTTTACTATAATGCTGAGAGACTCATGCCGTTCTACCGAAGGATGAGTCTTTGATCGCCCAAGGCCTCCCTAGGGGGCAGTCACCATCGGGTGAGAAACCCAAAGTCGTAGTGCTCTCCCACGACCCTGATACGAAGATGGAATCCACCCAGACCTTTCGACCAACTATGCAACTGTTGTGTCAGAAGACTCCGAGGATCTCTTTTGGGAAGTTCCATCTGGTGTCGTGACCTGCTATCATCTGGGAATTAAGGAACCCTCTTCCTATGGTGAAGAAATGGAAACTGTAGCTGAACCATCATCCGTGGCGTCGGCTAGCCACGCAGACGTGTCGACTGAATTGCCTCCCTCTCCACCGGCTTTCGATGAAATACAGGTTGCGGGGTCGACCAAGCATCGAGGCGCTAAACGGAAGTACACAAAGTATAATGGAGATGAGTCACCAATAAAACATTTGTTGCGGTACTTTGCCAAGGGAGGCCCATCATTTCATAATGCATGACTAAACAAAGCAAAAATTTCGGCAAGTCCTTGGATCCCATACCGACGTCATGGTATCGCAATCCAGCCGTACAAATGGCCAGATCTTGGCCAGAAATATCTGGGACTTCGGCCTTGACTTTTCTTTTTTTAGTTGTCAGTCGGGAGTTTCAGTAGTTTAGCTGAAAGAGATTGCCTTACAATATCTAAAGAGTTAGAGTTGTTCTTTCCTCTATTCCGCATAGGCCGTTTATCTCATCACCCCTGAACTGATCCGAAGGGCATCCGAGTGATCTATTGCATTGGTTACCATTCATCATCCTAAAAGAATGACCGCTTTCAGTTTGAAGTAGTCCAAGAGTGGACAGAGAACAAGTAGAGTGCGGATCAAAAGAAGAGAAAAAGAGCAAACGGAGTGGAGCACGAAAGGCATCCAAAAGGAAAGTGCACCGACGAAGCGAGAAAGAGAATGCTCTTAAGCAGGTCTTGCACTTTAAAAGTGCTTTGTACAAAAGTTTTTTTTATTCCAGATATGGTCAAAAATCTAGGCGTATGGTCTTTGTTCATTCCAAAGAAAGAAGGTAGTGTTCGGTAACTAACTCTTCCCCCAGCGCGTTCTATACTACCCAGCGGAGTGAATGGAGAGCGATTTCTCCTGATCAACTCCCTCTTCTCAATGATGAAGGTCTTTCCCCGGCTCTTCGTTTGCGCATCCAGCAATCTTCCTACTGCGCGTCGTTTTAGCTTAGTTGGATTGTAGGCTGGCGCTTTCGCCTCTATAAAGCAGCTGGGACCTTGCTTGTTGGGCTCCAGCTAATTTATAGGAAGAAGGCGGGCAACAAGAAAAGGCTAACACGCAGTAGTTTTCTCACGTAGTCCCTAGGAAATAAAAAAAAAAGTATACAAGTTGTATTTCTTTGTGCGCTCGGTAGCTCGTACGTCCCAGTTAGCTCTGTAGCACAGATAAAAGCAATGGCTTTCGCCGGATTTATGCCAACAAGGCTCAAGCTTGTTGCCTATAACACAACTAAGCGTTAGCGCAACCGTTTTCTTGCTAGAATAAAATGAGTCCTTGCCTTTTATTTCTTGGCCCTTCATTCCATGCTACATTCGATCTTCATGCATAGAAAACAGATTCGAAGATCCTCCGCTGCCCCTTATGTTACAATATTCTTACCTGATCGAAGAACTCATTCGCTAACGAGCTACGGAGCTATTGGATGCCCTCCAATAAAGTTCGAACATTCCATCCCGGCATCGAAGTCAACTGCATGGAAAGCCTAACCGTGCTAGAACTCATACCCGTTACGTCTTCGTCCAGTGCTTCCAAAGTCTACCGAGCGTACCCTATAGTAAGAGCTAACATCGTCCCGAGCATCAAATCCATTCTATCCTTCCCCCGAGCCGAGCGTCAAACTTTCCTTAGTCGTTGGTACAGTCGAAATATGGCTTTCCCCTCGCGTAAGGGCCCATTCGATACCTTGGTTGAGTGAGCGTCCTCTGCTTTCCGGTGTTCGGACTCTTCTTTCCGAGCTCCAATCATCGGATCGACCCCAACCCAACTACGTCTATTGTATTGTCTGATCTGACTTGCTTGAAAGTATTGACGTGGAGGAGACCGATAAAATCTTTGAACCTGGCGGACAAAGTATAGTGGGACCTCTTCTCAAAAAGTACCTTTTCTTTCGAGTACCGAATTCATACCATTTTCTGGCAATTGAACCTTGCGAACGAAGAAAGCACCTGGCTGGCTAACTAGCATACTAAGGGTTTGAAGCGAAGCGAAGTGCCTTGCTCACCTGCCGAGTTATCACGTTCACCACTTCAAAAAGTCCAGAAAGAGTTGGACCAACGGTGTGGAAGCGATGCGACATATGCTATTTCTTTCGCCCATTAGCTTTACTTAAAAGAATACCAAAGAGTGCCGAACGAAGTAACCGTGGGACAGCTTCCAACCGGTTAAGCCCAGTACGGTACAGATTGAGGATTGACGGATTCTCTATTCCATACCGAACCTTCCCGATCAGGGTATTCTCTATAGTATGCTATTTTGCCTTCGTATGCTATTTCACCAACTACTGCTATATGCGCCTAACCCCACTAGCTAACCCCACCCATGGAGCTTTCTTTTACCCAACCGAACCAACCCAACTCGCATCAAAGCCTATTTTTCCTATCGATACCGAGCTACCTTTGAAAAGATATTCTATCCCTTGTGTAAGCAGAGCTTCCATCGTCCCGAACATCAAAGAAATTGACTCATACCGACCGTGTAGTCTGGAGCGAACCAACTGTAAAGTATTGTAGCTTTGCCCTCCTTTCTCCTTGGTGTCGGGTATGTAGCCTATTCTACTTGTAGCGGGGATGGAACCTATTCGACCGGTATGTAACCTCTGCCAACCGGGATTGGATTTTCAGGTATGGCACGATCATGGTTGGTTGAAAGTCTTTACCGGCAAGAGGAGTTAGCACGTAGTACCTTTCCTCCATCGGACGAGCGAACTCATACCTTTTCGTTAGCACTACTATGGCTATTGTATTGCCCTATTATTTCTTATCAATGATCATATGGAATCTGAGTCCAGTGCTTGATTCGTTGTACTCATACCTCATGTAGCGAACTCATACCGAACTCATACTGATAAAGAAATTTCACCTCCCAATGCCTATGGTTTAGTCCGGGGTTTTGCTGGATTTCTTTCTGAGCCCTGGAATCTACATTAAAACTACCAGTTCAGTTCGATTCCCACCTTCGATTGACGATCTGTAGTTTTCTTACGGATTGGATTCGATAAAAGATACCCTTCCCGATCTGGGTTGGGACCGAGCTACAAGAAAAGATATGAGATACCCTTCCGTCACCGCCTGTTTCGAGTACGACGAAGAAACCGGGTTATTCTATGTAACCGTATCGTATTGGAGCTTTGAAAGAAATTAACGTGCGAACGCATGGGTTAAGCATAGAGCACTAGCATGGGACGTTAAAGCTTTCTCGTACCGAACTTTGACTTCTTCTTCTATATGAGATACCTCGCTTTTCTCTCCCAATATGAGATACCGAGCTACAACAGTATACGTTATCTACCTTCTATAGTACGTAGCAGCTCAATCCCTTGCGCATTTGTTCGTATCTGCTTTCTCTTCTGATTTCGCTTCCCTTGTTACGACAGCGAAATCCCTTGCAGCAATCAAACTCAAGCTAACGCTATACGGCGCAGGTCCCTTGCTCATATGCTTTTCTCTCCCGATATGAGATACCGAGCTCGCAAGAAAGAGCGAAAGTGATTTACCGCTTTGAGAAAGAAAAAGAATGAATTGAGTGTTGTGCCAGTAAGCAAGATTACTACTGCTATTTCTACTATAGCAGTAAACCAATTGACTTTTACCGAAGGAGCAAACTCATATTGTATGGAACCTTATCTGGGTTGGTTGACGTTCTTGCCCACACGGATTTCTCATACCCGACCTCTTCGTCCGTTCCTGAGGACTCAATTCCAAGCACTACTACGGGGTGGGACATCATTCAATGTCTGTAACCAACCGTTATCCAAATCCATTCGATACCGATACCGAGCGTAGAAAGTCTTGTAGTTTCAGAGACCTATTGGTTGTCTTTTCCCGGTGGGTGTAGCAGTGGGAGAAAAGTCAGCTTTACCGATGCTGATTGAACGAACCTACCTATTGGCTTTTACCTGCCGAGTGTGAACTCATACCTTTTCGGAATCGGATGTTTACCACTACGCTTGATCATACCTTTCCAACGAGTGCAATTTCTTTCACCTACCGCATGCCGAACACCGAGCTTTTTTCTACTTCATGGCTAGTCTTTGAGATGCATTCCTGATTGGTACGTCACTGCTTGCACCCAAATCAGCGTGCCCTCTTCGAACTTCGATACCCCTCCCGAATCGTTGGAACTACTATGGCATATTGATTGCCCTCTTCCGGTGTTGGGATGAAAAATCTGGTATTACGCCTTTTCAAGATGGGTTGGGTCCCGAGCGTCAAAAGAGAAAGTACCGTACCATAGTTGGGAAGCAAGAAAACTACTGCGTTAAAGCCTATTGAACCTATCGATACCGAACGTAAAGAATCAATATTCTCGTGTGAGCTTTCTTTTACCTCGAAGGCACAACACGTAGTAGTTTATTGCCCGATGC
>RXID01002915.1:0-17640 GCA_005019695.1 Trichopus zeylanicus subsp. travancoricus
TCGCCATGCCTCTTGCCGCCAGCCGCCATCCCGCCGTGCCTTGGTCCCCGCCGCCATCTCTTATTCTCCTACTTCTGCTGCAGTTTCTTCTTCTTCTTCTTCTTCTTCTCTCTATATATGGATGTATAAAGACGGGCGCCATCTGTCCTCCTGATGCTACCAGTAGTTTCTTCTTCCTCTGCCCATATTTGTTCATGCATTAATTTGTTAATTATTTAGCTGCTACCTGGGTGAAGATGTCGGTGGAGGCACTCCTCAAGCTCTTGGCCCCCAAGACTCTGCTTTTCTTGGTATCGCCGCCCTCTTTCTCTGAGCTCCTCCATCCCGGAAGAACACCACACCAAACTGCACAGCATCCAGTGAGGCAAGCACCAAGCTAGCGGCTGTTGCCCTTGCCGCAATTTCACGTACACGAATTCGAAATAGGTACCACCTTAATTTTGAAAAATTGGACGGATTTTGCTTAATTTTTTCGAAATTTAAATATAAAATTGGGAAAGAGTTGTAATTATCCAATTTTCTTAATTTCAAATTTAAAAATTAAATTAAATATCAAAATTAAGAAAATTGACCCCTCAATTCTCTCAAATTTTCTTAATTTTAAATTTCAGAAATTCATCCGAATAGCGCATTAGGTCAAGAAGCTTTTCCATTTGGATGACATCTCTTGGCTCCTTAATCTTCAGTTTAAATCGTATTCTTCGACGAGAGCAAAACATTACATTTTCTGATTATCTGTTTTTATTTCGCCCTCTTGCAGCAAAAAAGAGAAAAGGAAAAAAAAAAAAAACAACGAAAATGAAGCAGCAAAATCCTAAAAATTGATTAGGGACGAACGGGAAGCGCCTTCCGCAACGAATCCGTCCTCGAGATCGGAGCAGTCTGCAGCTTGCATTCCATCAACGGCGGAGCTCCATTGATATCGGCCAACACAAGCCTGTTGATGAGCTGCAGCAGAACCCTCTCCTGCTCCTCGAAGTCGCTCCACTCGTGCACCTCCGCCTTCACCATCTCCCTGTTCTCGGCGATAAGCTCCCACACCGGGAACCCCTTCCTTGGCATCACGCAGTCGCCGTCGACCAGCTTCAGGGCCGGGCAGAAGTCCCCATTCCCGTCGCCGAGGTAGATGAACCTCTTCTTCCCTTCAGATTGAATCCTCTCTATGATCTTGCCCTTGCACATGTTGGGCGGGCAGAGGCGCAGCCGTGGGAGGAGGAGGACGGGAAATCGTGGAAGGGGAAGATCCGGAGGCGGCCTTCGTCGTCGATGAAGCTTGGGTTCGTGTTGATCTCCGAGAAGCATCCGAGAAGCCCGTGGTGCTTGAGGATAGTCTCGACGAAAAAGATGTTCGCGTCGCTGACGATCCTCAGCTCGCAGCCGAGCGCGTAGGCGGATTTGATGGCGGAAATGGTGCTGGAGTGCAATGGCGCTCGCCGGAGTGCGGCGGCGATGTCCTCGATGTTTTTCCCCCGCGCGTGGAGATCCGTCATTACCCGATCCTGAAACCAGCAAAGAGGTTCACGGTTAATGTTCGATGAAATGCGTCAATCAAAAGTGGAACAGGTAAAAGGAGTATGAAACAATGAGTACGAACCATGGCAGTGTTCCAGGGGAGGAAGAGGAGGAGTTGCTCTAAGAGGTGAGTGGCGCCGAGGTCGTCGATGACCCAGTTGTCGCTGTCACAGTCGATGATTGTCTTGTCGAAGTCGAACACCACGATGATTCCGGCCATTAACGCGAACACGAAAGCTCGAAATTATGCTGCTGTTGATTTTGGTTGTGAGCTGGAGACGGAAGTTTGGACGGGTATTTATAGAGCGAAGAAGAAGCCGAGGGAATCCGAGTCGGGGTTGAGTCCTCCGAGTCGTGGTTGGTTCCCGACGGGAAGTGGCAATCCGAGTCGGTTACGGCCACCCCAGAAGGAACAAGAATCGAATATTCGGATGCCCAGGTAGAATATCCGGACCTGTCAAGCGGGAGATTCTCCGTGTTTTTTGGGGCATACAGAATTTTCAAAAAAATTATATACATAAGCATTAATTTCGTCGTTATATTTATATTTTATGCATAAAAAATAATTATTTTAATATTTTAATATATTTTACTTGTTGTAGACTATATATTTACCTTTTGAATATAAATGAATATATTATATAAAGTCTATTATTTACGTGTATTGATACACTTAATTTATATATGTAAATTACTTATTTGCATCGAGCTATTCATCAATTAAAATAAACCTCGATCTAACATTGAATTATTTAGGAGGGTTGGCATGTTTCAGAAATAATGTGATCGATATGAAGTCTATTATTTATATGTGTTGATACACTAAATTTATATGTATAGTTTGATTATTTGCATCGAGCTATTGATCAATCAAACTAAACCTCAATCTAACACTGAATTATGTAGGAGGGTTGGCATGCTTCAAAAGTAACTTCATTGACATCAAGAACATGTAGTTGGGGGACTCAAACAAAGGTCTTTTTGAGCTAGAGCAACTTTGGTTTGCATCGATCTATTGGTCAATCAAAATAAACCTCAATCCGACGTTGAATTATTTAGGATGGTTAGCATGCTTCAGAAATAACTTTAGTGGCACTGAGAACATGTAATTTGGGGACTCAAACAAAGGTCTTTTCGAGCTAAAGTAACTTCGGTTTGGATATGTTCTAGATCCAAGGAGTCAATATATTTAATTATCTTTTTTTTCACTATATATTAGTACCGAAGTATCGGAGCGGTCAAAGCTTACGATGATCTTCTTTACAATTTTCTTATCTTATATATCAATGTAATGAATTGGTTTGACATATTAAGATTTCGAGAAACCTCTCGACTGAAACTAGTGGTGAATTAAGCTTGATTGATGTGTGTTAAGTGATGATACACTTGGTCAAAGTGACAAAATCGAGATAAGAATGATGAGAGCCGAACTCAAGACCTAGCCTTAAGTTATGACAACCACAGTGAAAATTCTCCTTTGCGCTGAGATACAAAAGAGCCTCAATACTAAACTACAGATAGCTCGGCCTGCCCTCATATTGAGTCAACCAAACTTTGGTAAACTTGTATAAGCGTTGCTCTGAGTCTTCAAACATGGGTGCCTCGGGGAGATATGGTTTAAAGGTAGAGTGATGAAAAAATCTCGTTCATCTTCATTTCTAGAGGTAAATCCCGAAATATCTAAAATTTGAAGTCCTTTATCACAAAGTATCTGGCAAGATTGTGATGCCAAAGATTACAAAATTTTGATACGATTAACAGCTTATAAATACTACAGCCCCGAAGAGGTAAAGGACTAATAATCAGTTGTTCATTTTACTTTGTTCATTGAGTGTTGCCCTAACTTGGGCATCTAAACGATAGCCGTTGGAGAGTTTTTGGCGGTCTTCTTCATCGTATTTTTCTGCACAGACTGACGAAAAGGTGGCCTAGCAGATCGAGTTCTTGAGGAGCCAAGTGTATCGAAGTTGATTTTGAACTAGACTCCATCAACAGTGGTACTTTCATTGAGTTTTGCTTTGTCATCTTCTCTCATCTGGATCTTGAAAGAATTTTTGATCATGCCTCTAGCAATAAGGGCATCAATTTGCAAGAATTAGCCAAGGGGGTAGATGGCTCCCACGTCAGTGGAATCATGTGACTCTTCTAGTAGTTCGGCTCAACACCCTCACCGAGCCAACTCAACCATGCCTATGCTTCCATAGCAAGAACATCGGGGGGCTCCTCTGCAAACTATTCCTAAGGTGTCCACAACTCCTCCTGACTTGGTGGGTCGGCAAGAGTTTCAAGTGTTGACTGTGGTAGTTCAACAAATGACACGAATGCTAGAAACTTAGGCTCAAATGATGCAAAACCTCCAACCTCAATCTCAAGCTCCATTTCAGGATGAGCCTTTGAGCTTACATGATGAGCCGCATCTATAGGTCATCAACTAGCAGCACGCCAGCGGGTACCATCAAATGGGCTACTAAGATCCTGCTGTGAGAGCCTCATTTTGACACCAAGCTTCAAGGGGTCGTGAAAGATATGACCCCACTTATGATCCAGCTGATGATGTTACATACCATACTTATACAAGTCGAGCTTTGTACATAAGTACCCAATGGGAGGATGCTTTGCATGCGACTTAGGGAATGTCGGGTGCATCTGCTCATCCTAATCATACGAGGTATGATACACCTCTCATTCCTGAGATTGCCTATTCTCAAGTGTAGTCAAAGTTCCATCTACCACTATACAAGGTGTACGATGGCTCCAAGAATCCTGTCGATCATGTTAGTACCTTTTGAAATGCCATAATCTTTCAAGGCACATGGGATTCAATCATGTGCAAGACATTTTCCATGACACTTCAAGGACTGGCTCGGGCATAACACTCTGCACTACTGATGCACTCGATCACATGCTTCAATGATCTAACTGATAGATTCAAAGAGCAGTTCATTTCTTTCAGTACTCCAAAGAAAGGTGAGTACTTCTCACTCACCTGGGAAAAAAAGTGGTTGAGCGTCGCTAGTCGATCCATGAGTCTTTGTATCTCTTTGATGGAGTCGAGCGATTTCATCTCGAGAACAACTTTGATTTTCTCAATATTTGTTTCTATTCCTCATTCTCAAATAAGGTATCCGAGAAATATCCCTGAGCCTACACTAAAAGCACACTTCTCAAGGTTGAGCCCATTTTAAACTTCGAATGTCAAGAGTCTCTTCAAGGTCTTTAAGATACTCTTCGACTTTAAGGCTCTTCATGAGCATGCCATCAACATACGCTTTTACATTTCTACTAAGTTGATACATGAAGACTATGGTCAACATTTTCTGGAATGTCACTCCAGTATTTTTTAGTTCGAAAGACATTGCTTTCTAGCACAAGGTTCCTTGGTTAGTGATGAAAGTCATTTTCTTTTCATTTTTAGAATGCATCCAAATTTGGTGATAACTTGAAAATATATCTAGAAAACTTAAAAGTTAATGTCTCGAAGTAGAGCCAATGAGCTAGTCAATTTTGGGTAGGGGTAGCTGTCCTTCAGGTATGTTTTATTGAGGTCAGTGAAGTCTACACACATTCTCCCTTTGCTATTTGGTTGCTTCAATATCACTACATTGGCGAGCCACTCGGGATAGTAAACTTTGTAGATGAATCTTGTATTAAAAAGCTTATTTACCTCCTCAGCAATGACCTTTTCGCACTTAGGGGCAAAGTGTCTTTTCTTTTGCTTGACTAGTTTGCAATTTCTCACCACCGCAAGTTCATGTTGGACAACTAAAAGATATATTCTTGGCAAGTCCTCGAGGGACCATGCAAAAATATCTTGGTTCCTTTGTAAGAGCTCCTCGAGCTCGGTGTAGAGAGCCTCAACAAAGTTTGCCCCAAGCGTCACGGTCCTTCCTGAGTTCTTGTTGATAACCCAATTGATAAGTTGTTCAACGAGTTCAACATGCACTTTCTTTAGACCTTCGACAGACTCCTTGATTTCTGAGATTGTCAAGCTCTTCTCTTTCTTGTTGAGGCTATTTTGCTAATAGGCTAATTCGCACCTCTTCGTAAGACTTTGATCTCCGCATATTTCACTTGTGCCATATTTGATGAAAAATCACATGACCAAATGAAAGGTCAAAATTACCGCTTTTAGTTAGTTCAATGCTAGTAGTCCCAGTATGACGTTATAGGCTGAATGAATTCGAACCACTATGAATTTTGATTTGATCGTAGTGTTCTTTGGACTTTCTAAATGGTTAGAAGTAACTCAATCATGCCTATTAGAATAACTTAATTCTTCATAAATTCGGTCAACATCCCTATATAGGGCTCTAATTTTTTTCTGTCTTTATCTGATCATAAGCTAGAGTGAACAAAATGTTAGCCAAGTTTCCCATGTCTATCATAACACATTGCGTGAAGTAGTCATCCAAAATCACTGAGATAACGAGAGTGTCATTATGAGGAGTTGAAATATCTTGCATCTCTCTTATCAAGAACACTATGTCCACATCCTCAGGATTGTAATGTTATCATTTGATCTCTTTACAATCCTCTTGCCCCCCAATAATGGCTTGGCATTTGAAAATTGAAGCTGAGACTTCACCTGGTGTCATTGGGTTGATGATGATCATAGAAGATAGGTTTTGATCAGCAAGTTTTGCAACTTAGGAGTAGGGTTCCTTCGAGGAGAACCTCGCGATCAATCTCCTTGGGTTGGAACATCTTCAGCTCTTTCATCTTGGTAGATGAAGTGCCTTAGGTATCCTTCCTTTATCTGGCTTTCAATTTCATCCTTGAGATGCCTGCACTCCTCATAGTCTTTATGAAATCTATAATACCTTGATTTTTCTACATATTGCCTATTTGAAGGGATTGGTTGAGGCTTCTTTAAGAAATCTCAATGCTCTATCTAGACAAGCACCTCTGTCCTTGAGTTATTTAGTGGTGTGTAGCTTTGGAATTCCTGTTGGCACTCTCGACGCTCGGTCCTCTATCTCTTTCATGCATGTGGTTTATCTTCCTGAGCTTCTTTCTTCTGCTTAATGTGGCTCTCTGACTCCCTCTTAGCCAACATGACTTCTTAAGTGTCAATATACTCTCGGGCTACTTGGATGAATTTAACTAAAGTCCTGGGAGGTATGCGAGCCATTTCATAGGCTACTCAAGATTGCCTTATTATATTAATTATTATAGCAAGGACGATGGAACTATCAAGCTCGGACACTTCTAGCCGAGTTTTGTTGAACCGAGCTAAATACTCTCTTAAGCTTTCTCCTTCTCATTGCTTTAAAATTAAGAGTGCAGAGGGATCTTTTTGCCGAGGCAACATATAGAAAACTTTAGCTATCTCTAAGTTTTATCTTTGAAATAAAGTATCCCATCTATTTTCTACAAAAATTAGAGGTTCATAAGTGCTAGCTTACAAAGTCCTTAATCATTGAGGTACAAAGCCCTTGATTGTTAAGGCACAAAGCATTCGATCGTAAAGGCATAAAGCCCTTGGTTCTATTGAGGCACAAAGTCCTTGATCATTGAGACACAAAACCCTTGATCCATTGAGGTGCAAAGCTCTCGATCCGTCGAGGTACAAACCCCTCAATTGTTAAAGCACAAAACCCTCGGTCCACCAAGGCACAAAACCCTCAATTTGTCAAGGTATAAAGTCCTCAATCATCGAGGCACAAGGTCCTTAACTAATGAGACATAAAGCCCTCAGTCTGTCGAGGTACAAAGCCCTCAATTGCCAAGATGCAAAGCCCTCAATCACCAAAGCACAAAAGCTCTAAGTCTACTGAGACACAAAGCCATTGATTACTCAAGTACAAAGCCCTCGATCGCTTTGACACAAAGCAGTCGGTTCATCGAGACACAAAATCCTTGATTAATGAGGCACAAAGCCCTTAGTTCATTGAGATACAAAGCCCTCGATCATTGAAGCATAAAGTTCTTGGTCCACTGAGGCACAAATCTCTCAATCACTGAGTCACAAAGCCCTTGATTAATAAGGCACAGAGTCCTTGATCATTGAGGCATAAAGTCCTCGATCAATGAGGCACAAAACCCTCGATCACCAAGGTACTAAGCCCTCGATTAAAGAGACGTAAAGCCCTTGATCCGCTGAGACATAAATACCTCGGTCCACTGAAGTGCTAAGTCCTCAATGTATCTAGAGTAATCAAGACCTCAAAGCCAATAGGACACGAAAAACCTCAGATCTAAACAAGGCATTAAGGCCTCGAGCTTGAACCTAGTCTGACCTCCTTTCTCTTGGGACTTGTTTGAGTTAATCACCGAATTTGGACTTGGTGTCCTTTGTGATATGATAGAGGGGAGAAGCATGTAGAAACTGTGGTTGTGAGCTCAGCAAAAAAAGCACTACTAGCTTATCCAAACATTATGCCGAACTAAGCCTATACAATTCTCACAACACATCAATTGAAAGGTCGTGGCATTTATTAACTTGGAGGATAAAGCCCATGACCTTGATATATGTCAAACCAAGACTTGTAGTATAACAAAGATGTAGGATATGTTAACATGAGGATTAGAGCTCTAACTCGTAAGCACCAAGATAGATACTTCGTTAAAGGTCCAGCATGGTACTTGACTAAGTTCATTAAAATAAAAAGTTTATTACATACAAAATGCTCAATTTTGGGCAACATAAATAAGCCAATTTTAATCACTACAGAGGGTCGGAGGCAGTGGTAGGACCATCTTCATCTTCTGGAGAGTCGAGGAAGAAGTTAGAGCTGACACTAGAAGGATCTTCAAAGGGAGGTTGGTCATCTACATCGTGAAACAAGTTGGCCTCACTGAGCTCCTGCTAGAGTTGCTCAATCTGATCTATGTCATATGGCTCAGTTAATAGTGCTTCGGGATCGAAATTTGGCCTTATCGAGTCACATATTACTGTGTCTCGGCAAGTTAAATACCCGTCATCAAAAGATTGCCATTTAGTCGATCAACCTCCATCAGATACTTCTTGGACCCTTTAAATTCTTGAATCGCTTGAGTCTGAGTGCCCTAGAGAAGGAGTTCATACTCTTGGCTCCCTTGGAAGGCAGTTAAGGCATCTTCCTGGGCCTCAGGATATTGGCAATCCGAGACCTTAGGAGCCTTTAGATCTCCTGACGAGCCGATCTTGTTCCCCCTCTGCCTTCGTCTGTGCCTCCCCAACCTTCATTTTCTCACCCTCAACCTCACTTAACTTCATCATGATTGAATCCATCTTCTCAATAGCCTTTAGCTTGGCCTTACGCTCGGAGATGACCTCAAGCTGAAGTAGATCAACCTTGAGTTATAGAGCTTTGGTGCAAGCTTGGGCGATGGCCAATTCCTGATTGGCCGAAGGGTTCCTCAGAAGCTCCTTCACCACCCTAGGGAAGGGGCCGCTTCTTCTTCTTCTCCTTCTTCGCCAGGGCAGGGGCGTCGGAAGGCCCCTCAGTTTCCTCCTTGGTTTTCTTGAACTTCCAAAGTGGATGAGGTGGCACAGCTTGGGGTGGCATTGGTGCATTGAAAAAGAGTCTGGTTCATAAAAGTGATCTAGTCCAAGCCTGCAAGTGAGATAGAGGCAATAGTCTAGTAGAACTACAAAACATAAGAAGCAAACTTATGGCCTATAATATGGGCTATACTAGATTCTGGTGCAATAGATAAACCGAGTCCAAGAAGCTTCTTTTGCTGGACTATTTCTGGGAATACCTCAGATTATGTTAGAAGACCAAGAAGACAGAAGTTGCTGGTCCTTAAAGGGGAACGTCGGGAGGTAGGCGATATTCAGAAGGTTTCCCCCATTTTCTTAGAAGTTTGGAGTTCTCCTTTGAGAAGACCCTCATGGGATGGTCCTTCCAAAAATGGATCGAGGTTGAGTTGGCCTCGAAGAGATGCTGACCTCTCCACAATGAGGGAAACCACCGCTCATCCGCTCTCGATCTTCGACCACCTCAGAATGCACCACAAAAAGCTCCACAGTTGGGGGACCCTTGGAAGTGGCCAATGCTTGGAATGAGATAATAACCCTCATTGCGTTGGAGACCAACTAGTCAGGGGCAAGGTTGAGGTCAATCAATACTGTCATAGTAAAGTCATCTATAGGATACTTAAGTCCCACTTCGAACATTCCCAAAACATTGTAAAGACATGGCTGAATTAATTTTTAAGGGTGGAATTACTATCTTTCGAACCTCATACATCAACTTCAACACCATTTGGAAAAGCAAAGACTTGGACCAAGTGTTCTAATCTCTTCTCCCGAAGAGTCTACTCAGACACCCAAGCTCAGACTAAAAGAGTTCCTTTGTTACCTAAAAAAAAAAGAGACTCTGTCATGGAAAGTTCGGACAAAATGATGTTCACCAAACTAAAAATCAAGATGGTGTGAGATTTAAAGCAATGTCCAAGTCTGGGAGGTTGGAAAGGTATGGTTAAGATAGTGATTGACCCCGAAGGCTATATATATGTCTTGATTCAAATTCTACTAGACCTTAGACTCGGATGATTCGATTCTAATTCATTATCCCTTCATCAAGATTTAAGAAATATGCATCAAATAGGTGAACCAAGATCAAGACTCAAACCTTGAGTCTGCAAAGATGAAGAAGTTGTAGCTCTTGAATGCACAATGATGAAGGCCCCATGGGTTGTAGCAGCAATAGGAGTGGTTGGGATTGCCATTGCAATGCTTCCCACCAGAGGCAAGCTTGATGCAGGGATGGCCAGAGGCACAAAAGTGCGATTGCTAGAGTTGTTGCCATCATTTGCTAGTAGGATCAATAGAGAAGACCAGAGAGATGGTGAAGTTAGGGCTTGGATGTGAAAGCAAAAGGGGCAAAAAGTGAAATTGTCGCTCCAAATCTAGTTGTATAGTCCCACAAAAAGTGAAATTGTCGCTCCAAAGCCAGAGGCACAAATCTAGTTATGTGTCGATTACTGACACATAACTGGATCCGAACCATTTGATAGTTTGCATCATTTTGCAAAGAAGGGACCTGAATCTCAATAGACACATGTTAGTACCCTACAACCTTCCACCGGATGAATAGCCACCAACACTAATGACGGGGTGTGTCACTTCAAAATTATGTGCATTCATGATGAGAAAATGACTTTTGAAGAGGGTGACTCCTAGTCTCCCGAGGATTTATTTGATTCATCAACAAAGAGGTGATGGGCTCTCTACAGGTAATCTCGAACCTCGAGCTATGGCAACTTGGTGTCCAAGCTTGGGGGGCACTGACAAAGTGACAAAACTGAGATAACAACGATGAGAGTCAAACTCAAGATCTAGCCTTAAATTGTGACAATCAAAGTGAAAACTCCCCTTTGTGCTGAGGTACAAAAGAGCCTTAATACTGAGCTACAGATAGCTTGGCCTGCCTTCATATTGAGTCAATTGAACTTTGATAAACTTGTACAAGGATTGCTCTAAGTCTCTGAACATGGGTTCCTCGGGGAGATAGGGTTTAAAGGTTGAGCAATGAAAAAATCATGTTCATTTTTATTTTTGGAGTTAAATTTCAAAAGATTCGAGATTCGAAGTCCTTTATCACAAAGAGTCTAGCAAGATTGTGATGCTAAAGATCATGAGATTCTAATACAATCGACACCTTATAAATATAATAATCCTCGAAGAGATAAAGAACTAATATCCAGTTGTTCATTCCACTTTGTTCATTGAGGCTTACCCTAACTTGAGCATTAGAGCGGCCGCCGCTAGAGAGTTTTCAGCAATCTTCTTCATGGTATTTTTCTATGCAAGCCAACAAGAAAGTCGCTGAGTAAATCAAGTTCTTAATGAGCCAAGTGGATCGAAGCCAATTTCAAATCAGGTTCCATCAACATTAAGTAGATGAATTGAAACCAAATTTTTAAAATTTTAAATTTAGGAAAATTCCCAAAAACTCCTCAAAATGTTTTGAAATCTTTAAAAATTTTATCCAATTCTTGAAATTTTCAATAACCTATTTCGTTAGTCATTATTAATATTAAAAATTCATATGGTGGATCACATCCCATATGAATCAAGTATGAAACTACTATAGAAGTACTTTAATACCTAAAAATTAAATATTATGATAAAAAAATATTTATTTTGGTCATATATAATTAATTTTGATCATAATGTTTAATTTCTACTTATGTATACTTAGTTATAGTTATTTTATCTAATTTTCATCCATATTTGTTTAGTTGCTCAATAGGTTCAGCTTGCATCTTTTTCGGGCCTTCGACAAATTCTTTGATTTTTCCAAGCTTTTCTCCTTCTCATGGAGGCTATTTTGCCAATAAGCTAACTTGCACTTCCTCGCAAGATTTTGGTTTTTCCAAGTGTCACCTGTGTCATACTTAGTAAGAAATCTCATAAGTAAATGAAAAGTCAAAATTACCGTTTTTAGTTTGTTCAATCCTGATCACCCCAATATAGCATTGTAAACTGAATGAGTCTGAACCACCACAAATTTTGTTTTGATTATGGAGCTCTTTGAACTATCACCAATGGTTAGAAGCAACTCGATCATGCCGAGTAGAATGACTGAATTTTTCATGAAACCGGTCAATATCCCCATGTAGAGCTCCATCTTTAATTCTATTTTTATCTGGTCAAAAGCCTGAGTGAACCGAATGTTAGCGAGCTCCCGGTGTCTACCATAACCCCATGTGTGTAATAACCATCCAACATCATTGAGATAACCAAGACATCATTATGAGGGCATGAGATACCTTGCATGTCTCTTGTCGAGAATATAATATCCGCATGCTGGGGGTTGCAGTGTTGCCATTTGACCACTTTACAATCCTCCTGCCCCCAAGTAATGACTCGACGTTTGGAAGTTGTTGTTGAATCTTCACCTAATGTTGTTGGATTGACGAGGATCATATTAAGATGACCTTTAATCGGCGGATTTTGCAACTTGAGTGAAGGACTCTTTCGAGGAGAATCTCGTGTCCGATTTTCTCGAATATGTGCTTCGTCGGTTCTTTACCCTCAGCGAATGAAGTGCCATAGGTGCCCTTCCTTAATGAGTCTTTTAATCTCGTCCTTGATATGCCTGCATTTCTTGGTGTCATAACCGTAGTCTTTGGGAAATCGGCAATACCTCAATTGATCCAATTGTCACTTATTTGAGATGATTGGTGGTGGCTTCTTTAAAAGATCTCGATATTCTATCTGAGCCAACACTTCTATTCTAGAGTTATTTAATAGTGTATAAGCTTGAAATTCCTATTAGCATTCTTGTCGCTTAATCTTTTGCTTCTTCGGTTCCGACGACTTTTCCTCCCGAACCTTTTTTTTTGTTTACCTCGGCCCTCAGATTCCTTTTTGGTCAACATAACTTCCTTAGCGTTGCTGTGTTCTTGAATAATTTGGATCAACTTGGCCAAGGTCTTAGGGAGTCTTTGAGCCATCTCATAGGCTACTCGAGGTTGCCTTATCCTATTAATTGTTGGAGCAAGAACGATAGAACTATCAAGTTTGGACACCTCTAGTTGAGCCTTGTTGAATTGAGCTAAATACTCACTCAAGCTTTCTCCCTTTTATTTGTTTTAAAATTAAGAGTGTAGAGATTAGCTGAGACATCAAACAGATGAACTGCTCTTTGAAACTATTAACTAGATCATCGAAGCATGTGATTGAATTTCTAAGTAGTCCGGAGTACCATATCCAAATTGGTCCTTGGAATGTCATGGGAAATGTTTTGCACATGGTTGAATCCTATGCACTTTAGAGAATCATAACATTTCTAAAAGTACTTACATGATCAATGAAATCTTTGGAACCATCATACACCTCATTTAGGGGAGGACGAAACTTCGATTTTGTTGGATGATAGGCAATCTCAGAAATAAGGGATGTATCATACCTCATAAAATTAAGATAAACAGGAGCGCTGGACTCTCTCCTCATTGTTTGCGAAGCATCTTCCCATTGAGTAGCTTTATCCGAGGCTCAGTTTGAATAAGTATGGTATATAGCCTCATCAGTTAGGTCATAAGTGAGATCATATCTCTCATCACCCCTTGAATCTTAATGCTGAAAAGAGATACCCACAAGAGAGTTTCGGTAACCCTGATGATGATACCCACTATGATGTGGCTAGCTGACTTGTGGATATGGTTCACTATTTAAGCTCGAAGGCTTATCTTGGAGTGGAAATTGATATTGGGGGCGGAGATCTTGCATCGTTTGAGCATGAGCTTCGAGCATTTACGTCATTCGTTGAACTGTTGTGGTTAATGCTTGAAACTCTTGCGAATTCACTAAGTCTAGAGGAGTTGTGGGCATCTCAAGAATGGTTTGTAAAGGAACTCCCTGCAGTTCTTGCACAGGGTGGTTGAGTTGACTTGGTGAACAGGTCGAGTCTTACTACTTGATGAGTGGTGTGATTCCGCCAACGCGGGAGCAGCTTGCCCCTAGGGCTGATTTTCAAATGTTGACACCCTTATTGTTGGCAACATGATTAGAACTCTTCTAAGATTTGGCTGTGAAAAGATGGCGGAACAAATTTCAATGAAAGCACTATTGTTGATGAAACCCAAATTTAAGATCGGCTTCGATCTGCATAGCTCTTTGAGAACTTGATCCGATACGCCACATTCTCGTCGTCCTGCACAAAATAGAACCGCGAAGAAGACTGTCGAGAATTCTCCGACGCTCAAATTAAAATGGACATTAACAATAAAAGAGTATAATGAATAACTTGATATTAATCCTTCCCTTTTCAAAGATGGAATTATTTATAGTACAGTGATTGTATCAAAATCCCGTGATTTTTGATACCATGATTATTGCCGAATTGTTTGTAACTGAATTTCAAACTTTCCGAGATTTATTTCTAGATTTAGTCGTGAGATAACAAAATCTAGGAGAACCTCAAACCATCGATGATTCCAAGATTTGGTCAATTTGTTATACGAGCAATTCAAACTTCTCACAGCTCAGGGCCAAAGGATGCTATACTTCAGATTGATCAGTTCGTGACTAGATTTCAGCGTTGTGTTCAGTCTCTATCAACCTTTTCTTGATTCATAACTCGGTCTATCATGAAATATGATTCTAATTCTCAAGAATATGTGGCTGAAATTCTCTACAAAGCTGCAATTTGCGGTGCTTGCATTTTATTCTCAGAATGTATTATTCTCAGAATGTATTGGTCCCATAACGGGAGCGTACATCTTATCAAACTCCATAGAAAACAATTTTTCTACAATTCCATTTATTACCGGATAAGAAAACCGTCTTTAATAAAAAATCCAACACACGACCAACCATTTCAGGGCTAAGCAGTGCATATAAGATATATCTACAAATGATTCTGAATCTTCACCTAAATATCAAAAGTAGAAACCCTCCAGTTCACCAATTCCCTTAGAACAAGCCAAACAGATCCGTATGGATGCACTGAGAATCATGCATGAGCACACAAACATATAACACAACTCCCTCTGTCCTGCAGACGAGATAAAAGGCTTTAATAGCCTACAAATCCAAGAAAATATCTTTAGAGGATTCTTTCCAGATTCCCCATTTCCATCTTGCCCATGGAAAGCTGCTACTACACTTGGAAACAAAATGCATTCCACCATTGGGAGAGATGTCGAGGTGGACAAGCCTTGTTACTTGGCATCCACGAATACAAAACTTAAGGATGAAAGATAAAAATGTAAAATCCAAGTCTGCAGGTGGCAGATGCACCATCAAACTTCTTAGTTGCTGCCATTCGGATGCAGTGCCAAGACTTCTGCTGTTGAATGACTTGTTTAGCTGATACCAAACGCCGGGTCCTAACTTGAGATCAACCATGTTAGGGAAAGCAGTAATTAGATCCTCTATGGTAACAGCTGGAAAGAAGTCTGCAGAAGACTCAGGTGTATTGAGGTCCAACTTCCAGACTGCTTCACTGCCTGCAAACAATTGTACAAGACCTTGTATGTCCATGGAGTCCATCCTAAAAGACTTTAGGTTAAGAAGCTTTTCCACTTGGATGACTCCCCTTGGCTTCTTAATCTCCAGTTTAAAATCCGATAGTAAAGGTGTTTTAAGAAAAAGAGCTATGGGTTCAACGCATTTCAACTTAAGCTCAATGAGCTGAGGTGCATCGATAGTTAAAGAGAATGGGTAATTGGAAACTGTCCAATGACTGACCTTTAAGAAACCTTGGGCTCCCTAAGCCCACCGACCCCGATTAATTTCAAAACCTGAAGAGAAGGAAAGCATTCGTTCACCTTATCCAAGTCTTCATCATCCAGTCTAATGAACTCAAGTGTCAAGGCTGTTATTTCAGCATTGGCTTCAAGCCCTCTATGGATAGCAAAGCCTTTTTCACCTCCAAATTCAGAAGATTGCCACCTGTAGCCACAAGGAAAGCACATGTCAAATTTCCAAGCAATGTCACAACTCGGATGCTGTTACATTACTGAGCCATTTCGTGCACAGACTATGGAATTCATTAGCTGATGTATCTAGAAAATTTTGTAAACAGAGAGAAACTGAATCTCATGAATGTAATATTTTTGGTGAAAATCATAATGAGAAAAAGAAGAATATAACATGTAGAATTCTTTGCGTGTTTTCAAAAAATTAGAAGTTCTTCATGCTTGGTAGAAAGCTAGTCCTCACAATTAGCACAAAACACTGATTTCCGGCTCAAATTTCTACTTTTTATGCAACATCCTAGTGCAATCACAACTAACACAAAACATCAAATTCTGCATCAAAATTCTACTTTTCTGCAACATCTTGGTGTCATCACAAATAGCACGAAAAATGGGCTCAAAGTTTTACTTTTTCTGCAACATCTTTGGTGAAAATAAAATGACCTCTCACTCCTGATTATACATGGCAACTCGAGCTTTAAGCAATCATAATGATTTAATCAAATAAACCTTCACAAAATATCACACAACAAATGAAAATTACAAGATTTCATCATCTTGTTGGGGCCTTAATTCTCGTCAACTAATAATCCAATCACTGATGAAACTTTAGCTTGCACTTACCAAGGAAAAAGGTAGCTCTTTTCATTAAAAATGCACATAATCAAGATAGTTTTGATTCTGAATTCACAAAGAGGCGACAGAAAACTCACAGAGATCCGAGAAGAGCCCAAGAGCAAGGGACCTCCGCCAGCAAGATTGGATCCAATAATCCGCGATCGAAAGGGACCTCAGTTTCCCTCCAACGGCCGGGATCCACTGAGAAAGAAAATCGACGGCGGTAAGGTAGAGATCGTCGGCCTCGTCGAGATCGTCCCCGGCGGCCTCGGTGGAGCGCTCGAAAGCGAGGGAAAGGGACTCGAGCGAGGTGAAGAGGAGAGTTACGAGGTTGAATACGAGGGTTTTGAAGGGGAGGAAGCAACCGTAGGAGCAGAGGACGTTGACGGAGCGGACGCCGGAGGATAGGGATCGGAGGACGCGGGAGGCTAGGCGTCAGCGCGCGAGGTCGCCGGAGTCGGCGAGGCGGCTGAGGATGTCGACAACGAGGGGGGCGGGGAGGTCGTCCATCAGGATGGAGGGAACTCGGGAGAAGTCCAGGAAGTGGACAACCTGGAGGCGGAAGTCGGTTAGCAGGTTTGGTTTGGTCGTTGTGGATGCGGATTGTTTGAGAGATCGGAGTCCGATCCGGTTGGAAAACCATGTAGTCAGTATCTTCTGGTTCTTAAATCGCATTCATAGTAAAACATTACAAGGGCTCTGATTAAAAAAATTGCTTGACTTATTTCAGAAATAAAACAAAATAACAGAAAAAATAAGAACTTCAAAATCCCAGAATTCCATAGAGGCCGAAAAAAAGTTAATTTCTTATCAACTAATTCAAATTTCATAATATTTTATTAGTCAAGTAAAATTTTTTAATTTATTTTTAGCCTGTTTTCGTCAAAAAGGCCCGTCCACCACGTACTCTCTTGTATGCGACCATTTGACTGCTATCCTGCGTGCACTCCTTATACGGACGCTCGCTCGGCTGCTTCTCGCACGCTTGTTTGGTAGGGGTGAACAAAATAGATTTATCGTATCGATTTTATATATTTTAGAATCAAAATTAGATTTCGATTCTTAAAAAGTCAATAATCGGAATCATACCGGTTTGAGTTAAAAATCGGATTTTCGATTTCGATTCTCAACCGGTTCTAAAACTGGTATACC
>RXID01002940.1:3262-17072 GCA_005019695.1 Trichopus zeylanicus subsp. travancoricus
GTCAGTACTTTATTTTGAACTCAAAAAATCATTTATCAAAATTTGATTCTAAAACTTTTGAAGGCATATTTGATGGTTATTCATCCATTTATAGAGCCTTTGGAGTCTTTAAAAAGTCTTCTGTGGCTGTTGAAGAGTCTATTAATATTGAATTTGATGAATCTAACCCTCATTTGGAGAAAAATTTTATTGATGATGATGTAGCTATTTGCAAGAAAATGGGAGATATGCAAATATCAGAGAAAAAAAGAAGGTGAAACAAGAAAAGGATCCAAAGAGAAGAATGTTGATAATGTAGATGACAAGCCAAAGAAACAAGAGCTTGACAAGGAGTTACTTAAGGAGTGAAATTTTAAGAAGAATCATCTAATGGATCAAATCATATGTGATATTGATCAAGAGATAAAAACTTGTCATGCTATTAAGTATAACCTTCACCATATTGCATTTCTTTCTCATATTGAGCCTAAGAAATTTAGGGAAGCTCAAAAAGATGAAAGTTGGATTCTTGTTGTGCAAAAAAAACTAAATCAATTCAAGCGGAATCAAGTTTGGAAGCTCGTTCCTTGTCAAAATGACTAACCAATTATTGGTACCAAACGGATCTATAGGAATAAGCTAGATGAACATGGTGTCATGGTTAGAAACAAGACTAGATTAGTAGCCAAGAGTTTCAACTAAATTGAGGAAATTGATTTTGATTAAACTTTTGCACCTGTGGCTTATTTGGAATCAATTCATATTTTACGTGCTTTACATGTTTTAAAGGTTTCAAACTATTCCAAATGGATGTCAAAAGTGCTTTCTTGAATGGCTATCAATTCAAGAAAGTTTATGTTGAGCAACCTCTTAGATTTGACGATTTAAGATATCCAAACCATGTTTTAAAAGTGAAGAAGGCACTATAAAAAGTAGTCTTAAGCAAGCTCCAAGAGCTTGGCATGAGAGACTAAGTTTCTTCTTGACTTCAAATGGTTTTACAAAGAGTTGCATAGACACGGAATTTTCTCTTTTGAGGATGCATAATGATTTGTTAGCAATGCAAGTTTATGTTAAAGACATTATTTTTGGTGATACTAATGTAAAACTTTGAGATGTTTGTAAGCACAATGCAAGAGGGCTTTGAAATTAGCATGATGGGTGAGCTTAACTTCTTCTTTAGATTGCAAGTCAAGCAACTCAAAAATAGAATTTTCATGAACCAAGGAAAGTATGTGCGAGAATTGCTCAAAAATTTTGATATTGATCAAGTTAAAGCTATAGAAACCCCCATGAGCCCTCCACCAAGCTAGACAAAGATGAAGATGGTGAATGGGTTGAAGATTTGCTTGGTCAACTAGATATAAATAGTAGAAGGGGGATGATGCATGGGGATCACACTTGAGGTGGTTCAAACTCCCACTATAAGCTAGGCAACAATTCATCATAATAACCCTCCAAGTTCTGACCCCAAACTTCCACCAAGGGGACAGAGGGACATACCTCATCAAATCTTGAGGGGAACAAGCCTGAACTCCAATCCTAGGCAAACCAAATGAACCTATCAAGGTGAAGGCAACCATCAAAATATGGGAAACTATGGTTTTGACCCTATTAAGAGAAACCTAGGCTTGACTTCAGGTAGAAAAGGGAAAATAGGAAAAAGAATGCATCGCGTCAGCCCAGATGCAGAAAATCATCAAAATGAAGGTGAAGTCTTCACAATAATATCAAAGGTGAAGCTCAAAGCTGGAGAAGAAGACTTATTTGATATTCTAAAGATGATGCAAGGAGGAAGACTAGAAGAAGAGGCAAATAGAAGCAAGCCACTAATAAAGAAGATGGAAGAAGAAGTGGCAAATTAAAATTGATTTGATTTTGATAGCAACCAGGCCTAGAGAATAAGAAAAGCTTGCCACTTATAAAGGAAGACCAACAGCTAAGATCTGAACTTGCTTGCCTCTAGATTAGCACCAAGAATGTGCTTCCTTGCAGCAATAGTTCTTGACTAACAAATAGGATCAAGTCCTACTTGCCTCACGATTGGCATCAAAAGTGTGCACCACTGCCATGGCAATTAATACTAGTAGAGCATGGCACAATCTGACTGGAGCATAGACATAGTAGCTTAAAAAATAAAGTAGTGTAGTGGTGATGATCTCGCTCCACTCCTAGGGACAAGAGCTATTGATACCTCATATTCATCGAGGCACATAGTCTAGAACAAATAATGTGCTCAAGGCACATCAGGCAAAGAGAGGAAATCATTAATGTAAATTCAGAAAGAGTGAGAGCCAAGAAGTAAGCAAATTGATTGATTTATTCCTTAAATAAGTATAGAAAAAGGAGCAAACCTCCCATATTGTGGCAAAAAACATCAGGGGGAGGGGAGCTTTAGGACCACCAAGGTCCACCCTTTGGAGCTCAAACCGAGAGACACATTATCATTAGGGAAGTAGAAGGAGATGAAAATAGGGAATACCAAATGTGAGAGTAGAGTCAGAAGCATCCAATGGAGGCAAGGGTAGCAACAATGACCTGGTTGAAGGGGTTTGCAAAAAGGGGTCATGAAGGGCTATAGACAGATAATTCTTTAATTGATGCTAGACTATACTCTCCTCTATAGTCCTAGTGAAGAGTTGTTAGGCATCGATCATCCAGTAGTTTAAGTAGCAAAGCACCTCACCCCTGCATGAACAAGACTAACTTGGTCTTGGCTAGGAGTTGTCTCCCCTCTGTGACTCCATCTTCTTGGGCCTAATACAATAAGGCCTAGAACTCCTCACCTCTCCACTACCATGGCCTGTTCCCCCTCAACTATGTCTTGGGCCATGTTCCCCTAGCAAGCCCTCACATCTTCCCACTAGGTGCAATCCCCAAAAAAGCCATATGTTCCATACTCCTTGATAGCTCATCAAGAGAGGCATAGAACATCTATTGTAGTGTCAGCACCTTGAGATTGGTGTAGTGTAGACCAGAAGGCTATTTGGACATGCTTTATGTAGCATCATTGAGCTGTGATTGATGAGGAGGAAGGTTAATTTGGTACCACAATTTAACAAGAAAGAGATAGGTAAGTAGCACCTACCTTCCCTTGAAGCTCAATATAGTGCGCCACTAGAGCATTGTCAAAAAGCTCCTACTTATTTGGAGCATTTGATGATATCTCTAACACAAGAGGATTCTCCTCATATGGACAAGTGGGACCATAGATTGTTGCACAAAATCCTATAAGAACATACTACCCCCCAAAAAATAAAGCCATGATAATTGAGTTACTGAGTGACACTGGCTAGAGGGAAAGTGTAGTAGCTAAAAATGAGTGAAGAAGGCACAACTGCAATAGAGTCCAAGAAAAGGAGCAAGATCTCCAACAATGGATGGAAGATGCCTTGTTCTCACTCTTTATATATAGCCATGGGCAAATGGCATGAAAGGTTGAAACTGCCCACCGGCGAAAATATGTATCTCAAAAAGCCAATGGGCAGGAATGACATTTGAGGAGAAGCCCCAAAATCTAAAATATTGCAAGGGCTGCTAAGAGCTTTAAACAAGATGCCATTAAGGGTCTGACATTTCTAGTTCCCAGAGGTAATGCATGTCTAAGAAAAGTAGCCACCAAGAGCAATCTTTAGGGTGCAAGCCCTTAACTTCAACCAAATTAGAGGTTGAATGAAGGGTTTGGGGGACCATGATACATCATAGAACAATGGTTAACCAAAGCCAAGACATAGGATAAATTGGCAGGTGGGTCGTGCTAAAACCAAAGCTACCAACCTCACCACTGCACCCATGCCCAACAATGCCCCAAAGGGCCATGTCCCAAAGCCCAGCTATTAGATGATGAGCTTCATAGCTTGACCACTAGAAGACAAGCTCCTTGGCCCGGTTACAAGAAGACAAGCTCCACAGTTCAACCACCAAAATATGGACTCCATAGTCAATGACAAGAAGATGAGCTCTACAGCTTGGCCACCAAAAGATGGATTCTGTAGTTGGGTTAGAAGAAAATAAGCTCCATAGCTCAGATACTAGAAGACGGGCTCTGCGACATGAATATTAGAAGATGGGCTCTATAGCCCAGCCACGATGAGATGGGATTCACAACTTGAACTTCAAAAGTTGAGCTCCATAACCCTATCATGATAGTCCGATAAGCCAGGTATAGAAAATTGTCTTAATAGTAAGCTCCATCCTTATGTTCATATAAGGGACAACTTTATAGCACCCTAGGAGACAAACACCTACATCGCTAACACTCTATGGCACATGAGCCAACTACTACACCTGCTTCATTCCTCACTACAAGACAATACCCCACCAAATTGTGAAACATAATGCCAGGTAGAATTTCCAAAATGCCTTCAACTAACTCACAGACCAACTATAGTAGAGTTACTCATGAGGGGCTGCTTGAGTTATCTAGAGCATCCAATATAACAGGGCCCAAGGTATCTATGAAAAGGGTTCAAGATCCCTTCTTCTTCCTCTGCAAGTTTCATTCCTTCATATTAATAAACCCTAGCTCCTCTGAGAACCAAAAGGACAAAAAAAATGACATAGTGACTTGAGTGACAAAGCATCCTCCATCGGTCATAACTGAACAAGTAGTGTTTTTTTTTTGTGCAAGTTGGAGTCAGCTGGAGGATCAGAAAGAGTTCCAAAACTTCAACCCATAATCAAACAGATCCAACAGCAACCTTTAGTGCATCTCCTTCTCTCTAAGTGGGCAATCCACTACTCATCCTCTACTTTTAAATAGATCATTTTTTTAATTATTGAAATTCTCATACTTAAATTTTCATCAAAATTATTAATTATGAATTGTGGCATACTGTAGATGAGGGGTATTCTCCGTTTACCAAGTCCGTTAATGATGTAAACCCAAATCACAAGAAGAATTTGATGAAAATAAGAAGAGATTGGATTCATCAAATTCAAAAGTGATGAACATTTTATATTGTGCACTTGATCCAAATGAATTTCATCAAATTTCTATTTGTGATATGCTCACAATATTTGGCATAAACTTATAGTTACCCATGATGAATTTACAGCAGTGCGTGAATCTAAAATAAACACATTGGTAAGCCAATATGAGCTTTTTAAGATAAAGCCAAATTAATGTATCATTGAGATGTTCACTTGATTGATTGATATCATTAATTCTTTAAAATCTCTTAATCAATCTTATTCTAACAATGAGATGGTGAGAAACTTTTGAGATGTCTTCCTAGTTCATAAGATCCAAAGATGACTATAATTCAAGAAGCAAAGGATTTGAACATTCTATCTTTGGATAAGTTTTTGGGATCACTCATCACCCATGAAATGATCATGAATGACCAGCTCCAAGAGGAAGTTGAGGATAAGAAAAAGGAGAACATTTCCCTGAACACTATGGAAGAAAGTGAAGATGGAGAAGAAAATAGTGATAGTGAAATGGTGCTTCTTACTAGAAGATTCAAAAAATTTCTCAAGAGAAAGCATATGCCTAGAAAGCCCAAATGTATTATAAAGAACATTGATGAAGATGATTAGGATGTGAAACATGCTTTAAATGTATGAAGCTCAGGCATCTCAAGGCAAATTTCCCTCTCAACCCTCAAGCCAAGAAGTTCAAAGAGAAGAATGTGATATTGGCTACTTGGGATAATTCAGATGTAGAAAGCGGAGAAGCATCATACGATGATGAGATTGCAAACTCATGCCTCATGGCCATTGAGGATGAGGTTTATGAATTACCTTTTGAAGATTTACAAGAAACATTTGAGTTTCTAAGCATGAGAAACTTATTTCAATATTTACTCTGTTGAGAAAAGAAAATGATTTTGTTGCTCGACCTAGTTTTGACAATGAGCGAACTATATTTAATGTCTATTTGAGTTGTATTATTTTTTAGCCAAAAGTACACTAAATCTCTCAAGGTATGCTTGAAAGCTTTAAAGAAAAGAAAATAGGATAGTGGACTAGCGAGCATGACTTGAAGAGATCAAAGGATGGCTTAAAATAAGCTTGAAGGTGCCTACAATAACATGAAGATTCGAGGATAACATGGATATAACCAAAGCAGGTCAACAACTCAACTTTGACTGGGTGTCCTTTGAACCATCATACACTTCATAGGGAAGCAAAACTACCACCAAGGGGTCAAGATGTGTTTGTTGATGGAGCCCTCTAGGAGGTACCTAGCTTCTGCTGAATGGCTATGATTCATGATGTTGGTTCGACATAGAGTCTCAGTTTGGTGCTGGAGCCTAATCTAAAAGCTGCTGCTAGGTGTAGTGAGCCTAGAGATTCTACATCATCTGATTTTGACTTTGCAGCTTCTAGGCTTGTAGGTTCTATATAGCATGCATATGGGCCTCAAGCAATTGTATCATCTGCTATAAGGAGGTGGTTAGTGTTTGAAACTTATGCCAACTCACTAGATTGGAGGGATCTGATGGTACCTTAGGACTATCAATAAAAGGGATCCTTGAGCTTGTGATTGTGCCCAATTGTTGAGTTGGCTTGATGCATCAGCCCACCTGGTTCGTTCGTTGAATTTTGTGACTCCGCTGATGCCAAGGCTTGTTGCCCCTTAAGTGGATGTATAGGTAATGAGTGTCTTGCAGCTTTAGGAGGCATCGTCAGAAAACCATTGGATACTTAAGATTTAACTCGAAAGGAAGGCATAATAGATCTCAATGAAAGCACCAATTATTGTCAGAGCCCAGTTCATTCACTAGTTTAGGATTGGGAGGCTCCTCGGGCTCTCAATCCACTAGGCCACCCTCCTATTAATCTATTAGAGGAAGAGAATTGTGAAGGGGACTATCAATAGCTCTCCAGCTATGGTCACTCCAACACTCGAGTTAGAGAAACACCTCATTAATGTAGTGGAGAAAATAATCAGGCATTCCCATCTCTTTATCTTTGTGAATACTCCTTGATTTATATGTTGAAAGGTCCTTGAGTGGGTTCAGGACTTCGTGATTTTAGTCCTAATTGCATCGAACTCTGCTTAATTGACTACCTCCAATCCCATATTCATAGTGAACCATCTTTCTAGGATCCTTATCCACCAGTTTCCTTGAATACATAGTTATCTTCCATACATGGGCCAGGCCCATCATATTGCCTTATATGCCTCAGGATGTGTGTTTGTGGGATGAACATCGCCTATGCCGCCTAGCTAAATTGACTTCAGAGATATTTCCTAGGATGACAACCTCAAGACTCGCACCTAAGTTACCTCAGTCAGTGACTCAGCCCGTAGGTAGGGTCCCAATTTGCTTTTGGTTTGAATATTTTTAGCTCAACATATCATCACTTCTCATTCTCATTTAACTTATGATTATTATTATAGCAAGGGACATGTTTTCACTAGTTGGTCGATTAAAAAAAATTATTCTCTTAAACAAATTTGGGTACCTAAGAGGTAACCCCAAAAGTTAAGGAATATAAGCTCATTTCATTTCCTAAAACCTCTCTAGCATGAGTAGCTTGGAGGTAGCTAGGGGTGACCCATGGGCTTTTTCTAGCCATATATTTGTGGTCATTCTCTAGGTAATATGGTAGAGGTAAGTGGTTACATTTATTGTATCCTATATATCTTGCATTTTTTTTTTTGCTATTATGTCTTGTTACATACTTTGTTTTTCCTAACCTTGATGACCTATTAGAATGGGTACCATTCCAATTTTAATGTGTTATTTGTGCCTCACTCCAAGAAGAAGAATGAAAAATGGCCCCTCGATAATGGATGTTCAAGACACATGATGGGGAATCCATAAATGTTCAAGGAGTTGGTAAGCAAAGAAGATGGATTCATCACTTTTGGAGATGATGGTAAAGGTGAAATCATTGGTAAAAGTGATATTTTCATTGGTTGCTATATAATTAAATGTGTACTCTTAGTTATCGAACTTAAGAATAATTTGTTGTCTATTAGTCAATTATGTGATAAGGGACTTCATGTTTTGTTTAAATCTAATCATCATATATTTAGACACAATTATAGCAACTATATTGTTTTTGTTGGTCATCATGATGGAAATATCTATACTATTAATCAAGATGACTTGAATGTTGAAAAGTGTTTTGTAGCTCATGAAAATAGTGAATGGCTATGGCATTAGAAGGTTTGGATATATGTGCATGGATACAATTACCAATCAACTAGAAAGCACTAATGAGAGGACTACCCGAATGCATGTTTATCAAGAATCAAATATGTAACACATGCCAAATATGGACGCTCTCAACTACAAGGCTACTATAACTTTTTCACCTAAACTTGTTTGGACCAGATGCTTTTGATGCTTTTGTTGGATTTACAAAATGCATTCAAAATGAAAAAAACTATTTGATTTCAAAAATTTGCAGTGTTCATAGTGGTAAATTTGAAAACTTTCACATTGAAAATGGTATAGAGCATAGCTTTTAGGCTCTTCATACTCCACAACAAAATGGAGTTGGTGAGAGAAAAAAATAGGCCTCTACAAGAGATGGTAAGGGTCATGCTTAACAAGTACTCCCTACCTAATTATTTTTTGGGTAGAGGTCGTTAATGTGGCTTGCTACATCTTGAATAGAGGTTCTATTTATCCAATATTTGACAAAACCCCGTTTGAGTTGTGGAATGGAAAAAAGCCAAATATTACATACTTTGATGTTTTTGGATGCAAGTGTTTTATTTTGAATACAAAATATCATTTATCAAAATTTGTTTTAAAACCTTTTGAAGACATATGTCTTGGTTATTCATATACTTCTAGAACTTTTAAAATCTTTAACAAGTCATCCATGATTATTGAAGAGTTTACTAATATTGAATTTGATGAATCTAACTCTCACTTCGAGAAGTTTAATGATGATGTAGAGATCTCTAAGGGAATGATCAATTTGCAAATATCAGAGAAAAAAAGGGTGAAACAAACAAAGGATCTAAAGAGAAGAATGTTGATGATGGAGATGATGAGCCAAAAGAATAAGAGCTTGATAAAGAGTTACCCAAGGAGTGGAAATTCAAGAGGAATTATCGAATAGATCAAACCATAGGTGAGGTTGATCAAGGGGTAAAAACTCATGATGCTATTAAGTATAACCTTCATCATATTAAATTTCTTTCCCATTTGAGCCCAAGAACTTTGAGGAACCTTAAAAAGATGAAAGTTGGAAGTTGGATTCTTACTATGCAAGAATAACTAAATCAATTTGAGTGAAATCAAGTTTGGGAACTCATTTCTAGACTAAATGACTATCTAATTATTAGTACTAAATAGGTCTATAGAAACAAGCTAGATGAATATGGTGTCAAGGTTAGAAACAAGGCTACATTACTAGCCAAGGATTTCAACCAAATTGAGGGTATTAATTTTGATGAAACTTTTGCACCCATAGCTCATTTGGAACCAATTCATATTCTACTTGCTTTTGCATATTTTAAAGGTTTCAAGCTATTCTAAATAGATGTCAAAAGTGCTTTCATGAATAGCTATTTATCCAAAGAAGTTTATATTGAACAACTTCCTAGATTTGAGAATTTAAAATTTTCAGACAATCTTTTAAAATTGAAGAAGACACTATATGATCTTAAGAAAGCTCCAAGAGCTTGGTATGAGAGGCTAAGTTTCTTCTTGATTTTGAAAGGTTTTACAAGGGGTTGTATAGACACTACATTATTACTTTTGAGAATACATAATGATTTGTAGTAGTGCAAATTTATGTTGATTACATTATTTTTGGGGCTACTAATGTAAAACTTTTTGAGATGTTTGTGAGCACAATGCAAAATGACATTGAAATGAGTATGATGGGCAAGCATAACTTCTTCCTTGGACTCCAAGTCCAACAACTTACAAATGAAATTTATATAAGCCAAAGCAAGTATGCGCAATAATTGCTCAAGAAGTTCGATATGGATCAAGCCAAAGCTACTGGAACACCCATGAGCCCTTCCACCAAGCTAGACAAAGATGAAAATGGTAAAAAGGAAAATCACTAGTGGAACTTGCTAATTTCTTCATAAGGCTTATTTTTTGGAGCTCCAAGAAATAAAATTTTGTGGCTCTTTCTACCGTTAAGGCTGAATATATGGCCATCAGATGTTGTTATACTCAAGTCTTATGGATGTGGTAAATACTCTGAGATTTTGGATGTGATTTTATGGAGATTCTAATTTTTTTATGATAACACTAGTGCTATCAATCTTTCAAAAAATCTGATTTTGCATTCTCGTTCCAAGCACATTGGTATTCAACATCATTTTTTACATGATCATGTTTTGAAAAAAGACATTTCATTAGATTTGCTTGAAGCCAATTGTCAACATGTGGAATTACATAAAATCTTTGGACAAATCTTGGTTTACTTTTCTTAGAGAAAAATTGGAAATTTTATCGATTGATTGATTTCTAGTTTCAATTCTGAACTTTTTTGGAGAAGTGCTATTTTTTCTAAATTGGTCATCTGGTTCATGTACCGGTCAACTAGTTGACCAAAGGGATAGTAGATCATCTTTTGTTAGTCAGCCTATTCCTATACTAGTCAACCAGTTTGCAAAGTAACTTCTTACTTGAACCCTTGGCCAGTTGGCCAATTGTTTGAACTGGTCAACCGATTTTGCAAAAATCGGGCATGATTTCATCTTAGAAACCCTAGTGGCCATCCGATTGCCTCATTTTCTCTCATGCATGGTAGCTTAAGGAAACTCCTCAAGGCTCTCCAGTGGTGATTTCAAGTGATCCAAGGCTAATTTGCCAGGTTTTGCCCATCCCACATTGGTTTTCTTCCACCCATAGCCCTAATTTCTTTCTTTCACTTCAAATGCTTCCAAGAATCAAGAGCATTGCTTCCAAGAAGAGGAGAGGCAAAGGATCTTCATCCTCCTCCATTAATCATGTCTATCCTCTTAACTTTTCATCTCTTGAAAACTTTACTCGATTCCAAAACCAATTTTCATCATCTAGAATTGTTATTCCTAGAACCATTGATTTTAATGACCTTCATGCATTAAATCTTAGACCTCTTTTTGATTCTCAAGGTTGGACATCTCTTTGACTTAACCATGAATCCTATCATGATCATGATATCCATATTTTTTATGCGAATGGGCATTTTGATGCATTTAGAAAAACTTTTGAGACTCACTATGGAGTTAAATATATGCCTCTTGACACTATAGTTCTTGGATATATTCTTAGTGTTCCTATAGATGGGGAGAGATTGATTTTCACTCGAGAATGGTTTGACCAACTTCCCTCATATTAGTCAATTGTTGAAATCATGTTTGAGGGAAATTGGGGTGAAGCCATGAGAATGTTACACTAAAACTTCCTCCCACCTTTGGCTTTTGTGATCCATAAGATCTTTGCCTACACCCTCCCATGGAAAGGTGGGCATTACAATGAAGTGTCCTTCATAGAGTTGTATCTCATTTACTCTATTCTAACTAGGTGTAGGGTGTGTCTACCTAATAGTATCCTTCATCATATAGCCCAGTATCTTAAATACACCAATGCTATCCTTTATTTGAGGTGTTCCACCTCCTTCAATTAGGCTTTCTCTTGAACTTCCAAAAACAAGTCCTTGATGTCCTAGAGTTGGACTCGTTTTCTTTAGGGTTATAAGCCTCAACCCTAGGTGAACGGAGCCCAATTTTCATTTAAATGACCACATCAACTCCATATGCCAACGTGAAGGGAGACTCTCTTGTTGAAGCTTGGAGGGTTGTTCTATCGGATCACATCACATGAGGTAGCTTTTCAACCCATGCAACCATTGCCTCCTCCAACTATTTTTTTAAACTTGAAAGTATAGTTTTGGTTTGTTACCTCAGCCAAGCTATTGGACTAAGGATGCACCACTAAAGTGAATCTCTCTTCAATGTCTATATTGTCACAATATTCCCTAAACTTTGAACTATTGAAATTGCTTCTCATTGTCAATGATGACTAGTATTTTTGGAAATCCAAAATGACATATACCACTCTACTAAAAGAATTCTTGTATTTTGTTTTTTGTGATTGTTGCAAGTGGTGTTGCTTCTACACATTAAGTGAAGTTGTCTATTGTGATCACCAAAAAATTCTTCTACCCCGATGCCAGAGAGAAAAGGCCATAAGATGTCCATTCCCTATTGGTCAAAAGGCCATATGACTTGATTTTGTTCAAGTCAATTGGATGGGCCATGGTACACTGAAGCATGCTTTTGGCACTATTTTTGTCAAGCCATTAACTCCATGGCTTTGACAACCATATTGATCCAGTAATAACCTTATTGGAGGAGCATATGTGCTAAGGCCCACTTGCCTCCAAGGTTTCCGCAAATCCCTTCATGGAGCTCTCAAAGTGCATAGTTTGCTTTATGTGTGGTCAAATAACATAGGAGGGTTGAGTAAGAGACCTCTTTACAACCACCCTTCCATTATTATAAAGTTCACAGCCAACCTCTTGACCCTCCAAGCATGTTTCTAGTCTTTAGGTAATTGTCCTTCAATGAGGAAATTTACAATGGGGTCCACCAAGATCGGCTCCTTGATGGTTGTATTTACCTTGGCCAAGGTGAGGTAGCTTGTTTGTCACAAAGATTCAACGTAGATCTATTGAGGTTAACCATTGAGTCAAGATGAGGATAGCTAAGCTAGCGTGTCTAACTCTGGGTTATCATTTCTTGGAATATGGTGTACTTCTACATCGTCCATCTTCTTTATTAGTTTCTGCACCTCAACCATGTACTACGACTTGATCGGGTCTTTGACTTCATATTCATGTGTCACTTGCAAATATACTAGTTTTGAGTCCTTACATACCTTTAACTTTCTGGTTACTGCTTCTAATGCCACCTAAAATTCAAGGAGGAGTGCTTTGTATTTGTCTACCTTGTTGGACATTGGAAACTTGAGTAAAAAAATGAGTACTTCAATACCCATCCATCTAGGCTTAGGAATGCCATCCACATGAACCTCTCAAAGTTCTATTATCAAATCTAAGTGGGGTGAGCTAGCTTTCACCATGAAACCAGTAAGGCTTGCACTTTGATCCCCTTTCATTGCTTGAATGAGACATCAAATTGGATAAGCTTTACTACTCATTTAAGGAACCATCCTGAAGTTTCAAGTGTTTGAAGAGTTTGCCAATGTGGGAAATTCATCGACTAATTGAATATGCCTAAAAATAGAGTCAAAGTCATCAAGTTGTGAGGACCACAGCCTAAGTCCACTTCTTTAACATTGGATACCCAACCTTTTCCCCTATGAGAACATAACTGGTGTAGAAAGCTAGATATTGTCTTCTACTTTGGTCGCTCACCAAGATCAAACTAATGGCAAGATTGGCAACAGATGCATAATGGTATAGTGTTTTGCTTGTAGTCAACTTGAACATAAGAGGGGGTTTGGGGAGGTATTGCTTTATCACTACAAATACTTGGTGCAATTCCTTTTCCATAGGAAACTATTATTCTATTTCAGATCCTTGAAAAGGAAAGCACTTTCCCATTGATCTAGAGAGAAAATGGCTAAGAGCTACCAATTTCCTTGTAAGTCTTTGTACCTCTTTTCCTAAGTTCGGAGGACTCATTTCCATGATGGCTATTATCTTCTACAGGTTTGCTTCAATTCCACATTTAGAGATGTGATAACAAATGAATTTTCCCAAAAGTACCCCAAAATAGCACTTCTTCAATTTCAACTTCATTTGGTACCTCCAAAATGTGTCAAATATCTCCTATAAGTCAGCAAGGTTCCCTTAATCATGATGACTCTTCACCAGCATGTCATTGATGTAAGCTTCAACATTCCTCCTGAGTTGAGCCTCAATGATTTTGTTCACCATTCTTTAGTAC
>RXID01003011.1:4137-14137 GCA_005019695.1 Trichopus zeylanicus subsp. travancoricus
CTATAGCTTCTACTACTACTGCAACTACTGCTATTACTTCTATTGGTACACCTACTCTTGCTACCACTGGTACTACTACAATTCCTATTACTACTACTCTACTAATACTACTATGGCTACTACTACAACAACTACTACTACCACAGAAACTACTGCTGCTGCTGCTGCTGCTGCTAATAATACTACTACTACCAACACTACAGCTACACCACTACTACAACTACTACAACTACTACTGTTGCTGTTGCGACTACTGCTACTACTCCTACAACTACAGAGATGACTACTACAACTAGTAGTACTACTGCTACCTCTACAACTACTGCTACTGCTACTATTATTGCACTACTACACTACTACTACTACAACTACTACTGTTGTTACTATTACTACTACCACTCCTATTATTGCTACTACTGCCACTACTACTACTACCAATACAACTACTAGAACTACTACTACTACTACTGCTATTATTGACAGTTCTACTACTACTACTTCTACAACTACTACAACTACTGGAACTGCTACTACCTCTACTATAGCGACTACAACAACTACTACTACTACTTTTAATACTACAACTGCTACTACCACCACCACTACTACTCCTTCTACTATTACTACTACTATTCCTACTACTACTACTACAACTACTACTAATACTACTACTTCAACCAATACTACTACTACCATTTGTACTGCTACTACTACTACTACTACGACGATGACTCCTACTACTCCTCCTGCTACTACCAGCACTATTACTACTAGTACTACCATGTTTACTACAACTAATGCTACTACTACTACCACTACTCCTACCACCACTACTACTGCTGCAACTACTACTACTACTGCTACTACTCCATCTATTACTACTAAAACTACAACTACTACTACTACTCCTATTACTGCTACTACTTCTGCTACTACTACTACTACTACTACTACTACTACTACTACTACTACTACTACTACTACTACTACTACGACTAATGCTGCTACTTCTACTGCTACTACCATTGCTATAACTAGTTCTTTTACTACTAGTACACTTGCAACCACTGCTACCACTGCAACTACTACAACTACTGGTACTACTACTACTAGCACTATCTCTGCTATGATTATTACACAACTACTACAACTACTGCTACTAGCAGTACTACGATACTGACAACTACTATAATTACTACAACTAATGCTACTACTACTACTCCAGCTACTATAAGTACTCCTACCACGACTACTACTATTGTTACTGCTACTACTAGTCCTATTACTACTACTCCTGCTGTTCCTACTACCACTACTAGTTCTGCTACTATTGCTACCACAGCTTCTACTACTACTACTTCTGCTATGACTACTATAACTACTACTACAACTGCAATAGCTACTGCTATTACTACTAGTACTACTACTTATACCACAACAACTACAAACATTGCGGCTGATATAGCAACTACAACTGTTACTAACACTCGTATAACAACCACTATTGCTACTATCACTGCTCCTACTACTACTATTACTACTATTGCTACTACTACTAGTGTTGTTGATCTTGCTGTTGCTGCTACTAACATGGCTACTACTACTACTACAGCTATAGCTACTACTACTACTACTACTACTACTACTACAACTATAGCTGCTACTACTACTACTACTACTACTACTACTAAGACTGCTACTACTACTACTACTACAGCTGCTACTAATACTACTACTACAACTACTATTGTTGTTACGACTTCTATTGCTACTTCTGCTGCTACTACTACTACTACAACTACTAATACTACTACTACTACTACAACTACTACAACTGCTACTACTACTATTACTACTACTGCAACTAGTAATACTAGTACCACTACTACAACTACTACTACTATTACTACTATTACTGTACGGCTACTACCCTAGCTACTACTACTGATACTACTACTTCAACAGCTACTACTACTACTTCTAGTACTGCTACTACTACTACTACTACTACTACTACAACAACTGCTACTACTAGTACTGCTCCTCCTCCTCCTTCCCCTCTTGCTATTGCTACTACTTCTACTTCTCCGATTACTACTACTATTTCTACTAGCACGACCACTACTAGTACTACTCCAACTACTACCGTCACTACTACAACTACAACCGCTAGGACTACAACAATAACAACAACTACTACTACTACACCTACTACTACTACTTCTATGATTACGACTACTGCTACTTCTACTGTTACTACTACAACTACAAATACTGCTAGTATTGCTACAACTACTACTACTACTGCAACTAATACTACTACTGCTACAACTACTACTTCTACTACTTCTACTGCCACTTTTGCTACTACTACCACTACGACTACTAGTGCTGCAACAACAACAACAATAACAACAACTACTACCGCTACTACTACTAATAATACTAATGCTACTACTAATACTAGTACTACTACTACTACGAATCCAAATACTAATATTACTATACAGCTACTCCCCTTACTACCACTACTGATACTACTACTTTAACTGCTACTACAACTACTTCTGCCATCGCTACTACGTTTGCTACTACTACTAGTACTGCTCCTCCTCCTCCCCCTCCCCCTGCTTTTACTACTACTGCTGCTGCTTGTACTACAACATCTACTACGACTACAACTACGAGTACTACTACTATTACCTCTACTCTTTCTACTACTACTACTCCAACTACTTCTGCAACTACCACACTCCAACTACTGCTACTACTACAACAACAACTACTGCTACTTCTACTGTTACTACTACTACTATTACAACTACTACAACTGCTACTACTGGTCCTACTACTCTTACTACTACTACTACAAGTCGTACCAATACTACCTGTCTGCTACTGCTGCTACTACTACTACTATGACAACTGTTACTTCTACTATTACTACTACTACTGCAATAACTGCTACTGCTACCACTACTACTACTACTACTATTGCATTACCAAAAGTACAACTGCCACTACCGCTACAGCTACTACTACTGCTACTACTACTGCTACTTCTACTACTACTACTATTGTTGCTGCTACTGCTACTACTACTACTACAGCTACTACTACTACAACAACTCCTACTATTCCTACTCCTACTCCAACCACTGCTACTACTACTACTCTCTCCTACTACTACTACTACTACTACTACTACTACTGCTACTGCTACTACTCTCTCCTACTGCTAGTAATATTAGAACAACTGTTGATATAGCTTCTACTACAACAACAACAATTACTACTACTACTACAACAACAACAACAACTACTACTACTACTACTACTACTACAAATACTACTCCTACTGCTACTACTACTAGTCTTCTTACAACAACTACTACGACCACTACAATTTATACTACTCCTACTACAAATCATACTACGTCTACCATCCTACTACTACTACCCCTACTCAAACTACTACAACAACAACAACTAATGCTACTAATACTACTGTTAGTACAACTACTAGTACGACAACTACTTCTACTGCTACTGCTACTACTCCTACTACTTCAACAACAACTATAACTACTGGCACTACTACAACCTCAACAATAGTGACTACTACTACGATAACTACTTCTAATACTACAAATGCTATTGCTACTACTCCTACTATTACTACCCCTACTATTGCTACTATACTACATTTGTGACTAATACTACTACTTCTACTACAACAACAACAACTACTACTACTATTACTACTACTGCCGCTTCTCCTCCTCCTCCTCCTCCTCCTGCTACTACTACCACTACTACCAATGGTACTGCCACATTTACTACTACTAATACCACTACGACTACTACCACTACTACTGCCGCAACAACTACTACTACAGCTGCTACAACATCAACTACCACTAAAACTACTACTTATACTACTTCTCCTATTCATGCTACTACTTCTGCTATTACTACTACTACCACAACTACTACTGCAACAACTGTTACTAATACAATTGCTACGACTATGACTATAACAACAACAACTACTTCTCCCACACTTGCTACTACTACTACTATGATTACTACAACTACTACTCCTACTAGTAGTACGACCACTACTACTGCTACAACCGCTATTACCTCCACCACCACCACTAATACTACTACAATCACGACTAGTACTACAATAACTATTTCTACTACTACTATTATTACTGGTATTTCTACTTCTGCTACTACTGTCACTACTACAAGTACTACTAATACTGTTGCTACTTCTATAACTACAACAATTGCTATGACTACTACTACTACTACTATAACTAATACTACTAGTATTATGACTACTACTGCTGCTACTGCTACTGCTACTACTATTGGTACAACTAGTCCTTTTACTACTAGTATTACTGCTATCACTGCTACTAATGCTACTACTACTACTTGTACTACTATTACTACTGGCACTACAACTACTCCAACAACTACTACTATTACTACTACTAATAGTACTACGACCACTACTACTACTACTATAACTACTCCTACCATGACTAATACTACGGCTACAGCTGCTACTGCTACTACTAGCCCAATTACCACTACTACTACTACTACGACGACAACTACCATTGCTAGCACTACTACTACTACTACAACTACAAATACTACTATTACTGCTACCGTTGCTACCCTTACTACTACTACTGATACTTCCACTTCACCTACTACAACAATAATTACTACTACTACTGCTATAACTAATACTGCTCCTCCTCCTCTGCTCTCAACTACGATTAATACTTCTACTACTAGTACTACTACATCTACTACTACTACTACTACTACTACCACAACAACAACTACTACTGTTACTACTACTACTGCAACTACTATGACTACAACAACGATAACTACTACTACTACTCTTGCAACTACTACTACTATGATTATGACTACTACTACTTCTACTACTACATCTATAACCTCTAGTACTACTAAAACTGCTACTACTACTATACTACTACTGCACTACTATTACAACTACTACTATTGCTACAACTACTACTCCTATTACTGCTACTATTGCTACTATTGCTACCACTACTGCAACTACTTCTTCTACTACTAGTACTACTACTACTACAACAATAGCGATAGTAGAAGCAGTAGTTGCAGTAGTAGTAGTAGTAGTAGCAATAGTAGTATTAACAGTAGTACCAGTAGTAGTAGTAGCAGTAGTACTTGTAGATAGTAGGAGTAAAAGTAACAACAATAGTAGTAGTAGTAGTTGTAGCAGTAGTTGTAGTAGAAATAGTACAATAGTAATAGACGTAGTAGCAGTAGTAGCAGTAGTAGTAGCAATAGTAGTTGTAGCAGCCGCAGCAGCAGCAGCAGCAGTAGTATTAGTAGCAGTGGCCATAGTAGCTAAGTAGGGGTAGTTGTAGTGAAAGTAGTAGCAGTTGTCGTAGTCGTCGTATTAGTAGTTGTAGCAGAAGTAGTAGAAGTCGTAGTAGTTGTAGTAGTTGTTGTAGTTGTAGTAGTAGTAGCAACACTCATAGCACTAGTACTAGTAGAGGTAGTCCAAGAAGTAGTAGTAGTTGTAGAATAAGTAGTAGCAGTACTGCTAGTAGTAGTAGTAGTAGTCGGAGATGTAGTAGTAGCGAAAGTAGCAGAAGTAGTAGAAGTAGTAGTGGTAGTAGTAGCCGCAGTGGATATAATAGTTGTTATTGTAGTAGTAGGAGTAGCAGAAGTAGTAGTAGTTGTTGTAGTTGCAGGTCTAATAGGAGCAGTGGTAGTAGTAGCAGTAGTAGTAGCAGTAGTAGTGGCCGTAGTGGAGGTAGTAGTAGAAATAGTAGTGGTCGTAGTAGTAAAAGCAGTAGTAGCAGTTGTCGTAGTAGTAAAAGCAGTATTATTAGTAGTAAGAGACGTAGTCGTAGCAACAACAACAACAGTTGTAGTAGTAGTAGTGGTGGTAGAAGTAATAGTAGTTGTAGCAGTAGTGGTACTAATAGCAGTAGTAGTGGTAGTAGTAGTAATAGTAGATGTAGCAGTAGTAGTGGTAGCAGCAAAAGTAGTAGCAGTAGTAGTTGTATAGTAGTAGTAGCAGTACTAGTAACCACAGTAGTCATAGTTATAGAAGCAGTAGTAGCTGCAGTAGCAGTAGCAGTACTACTTGTAGGTAGTAGGAGCAAAAGCAACAACAATAGTACTAGTAGTAGCTGTAGCAGTAATTGTAGTAGAAATAGTACAATAGTAATAGACGTAGTAGCAGTAGTAGCAGTAGTAGTAGCAATAGTAGCTGTAGCAGCCACAGCAGCAGCAGTAGTAGCAGTGGCCGTAGTAGCTAAGTAGGGGTAGTTGTAGTGAAAGTAGCAGCAGTTGTCGTAGTCGTCGTATTAGTAGTTGTAGCAGAAGTAGTAGAAGTCGTAGTAGTTGTAGTAGTTGTTGTAGCTGTAGTAGTAGGAGCAACACTCATAGCACTAGTACTAGTAGTGGTAGTCCTAGAAGTAGTAGTAGTTGTAGAATAAGTAGTAGCAGTAGTGCTAGTAGTAGTAGTAGTAGTCGGAGATGTAGTATTAGCGAAAGTAGCAGAAGTAGTAGAAGTAGTAGTGGTAGTAGTAGCCGCAGTGGATATAATAGTTGTTATTGTAGTAGTAGGAGTAGCAGAAGTAGTAGTAGTTATTGTAGTTGCAGGTCTAATAGGAGCAGTAGTAGTAGCAGCAGTAGTAGTAGCAGTAGTAGTGGCCGTAGTGGAGGTAGTAGTAGAAATAGTAGTGGTTGTAGTAGTAAAAGTAGTAGTAGCAGTAGTCGTAGTAGTAAAAGCAGTATTATTAGTAGTAGGAGACGTAGTCGTAGCAACAACAACAACAGCAGTTGTAGTAGTAGTAGTGGTGGTAGAAGTAATAGTACAAATAGCAGTAGTAGTGGTAGTAGTAGTAATAGTAGATGTAGCAGTAGTAGTGGTAGCAGCAAAAGTAGTAGCAGTAGTAGTTGTATAGTAGTAGTAGCAGAACTAGTAACCATAGTAGTCATAGTTATAGAAGCAGTATAGCTGCAGTAGCAGTAGTAGCTATATTAGGAGTTGTAGTAGCAGTAGTAGCAATAGTAGTAACAGTAGTAGCAGTAGGAGCAGTGGCAATAGCAGTAGCCATAGTAGTAAAAGTAGTAGAAGTAGTAGTCATGTTGTAGTTGAAGTAATAGTAGTACTATTAGTAACAGTAGTCGTAGTAGTACCAGTAGTAATAGTTGCAGTAGTAGTAATAGTCATGTAGTAGTTGAAGTAGTAGTAGTACTATTAGTAACAATAGTTGTAGTAGTACCAACAGTAATTGTTGTTGTAGTAGTAGTAGTAGAAGTTGTAGTAGCGGTAGAAGTAGTTATTGTAGTAGTAGTCGTAGTAGTAGTAGTAGTAGTAGTAGTAGTAGTAGTAGTAGTAGTAGTAGTAGTAGTAGTAAGAGTAGCAGTAAGAGTAGCAGTAGTAGTCGCAGAAGTAGTAGTAGTCGGAGTAGTAGTAGTAGTAGTAGTAGTAGCGACAGCAATAGCAGTAGCAGTAGTAGTAACAACAGTAGTAGTAGTAGTAGAAGTAGTAGAAGTAGAAACAGCAGCAGTAGTAGTAACAGCAGTAGTAGCCGAAGTAGTAGTCCTAGAAGTAGCAGTTATAGTAGCAGAAGTAGCAGTAGTTGTAGTTGTCATAGTAGTAGTTGCAACAATATTAGTATTAGTAGAATTAGTAGTATCTGTAGTGGTAGTAGTAGTATTCTTATTAATGGAAGCGATAGTACTAGTAGCAGTGGTAGTAGTAGTAGGAGAAGTAGCAGTTGTAGCAGTAGCAATAACAGTAGTAGTAGCAATAGTAGAAGTATTAGTTGTTGTAGCTGAAGTAGTAGAAGTAGCAGTAGTAGTTTGAGTAGTAGTAGTAGTATGAGTAGTAATAGTTGTAGCAGTAGCTGTCGTAGTAGTAGTAGTTGTTGTTGTTGTTGAGGTAGCAGTCACAGTTGTTGTAGAAGTCAGTGTAGTGGTAGTACTAGAGGTAGTAGTTGTAGTAGATGTCGTAATAGCGGTAGCAGCAACAATTGTGGCACTATTAGTAGTGGTAGCAGCAACTGCAAAAGCTGTAATAGTATAGCAATAGTTATTGTTATAGTAGCAGTAGTGACAGTAGCGGTAGTCGTAGCCGTTGTTGTAGTAGTAGCAGTAGTAATAGTAGTAGTAGTAGTAATAGTAGCTGGAGAAATAATAGTAGTAGTAATAGTAGTAGTAGTAGTAATAGTAGTAATAGTGGCAATCGTAGTAGTAGTATTAATAATAGTAGTAATAGTAGCCACACCAACAATAGTAGTAGTAGTAGTAGTAGAAGTAATAATAGTAGTAGTAATAGTAGGAGGAGGAGGAGGAGAAGGAGGAGGAGGAGTAGTAGTTCTAGAAGTAGTAGTTGTAGTAATTGTAATCATAGTTGGTGTATCATCAATAGTAGTAACAGTAGCAGCAGTAGCAGGAGTAGTAGCTGCAGCAACAGTAGTAATGGTAGCTGAAGTAGCTGCAGCAGTAGTAGCAGTAGTGGTAGTAATAGAGGTAGTAGTAGTAGCAGTAGTAGTAGCAGTAGTGATAGTAGTAGTAATAGTAGCAATTGTAGTAGTAGTAGTAGTAGTAGCAATAGAATTAGTAGTAGTACTCGCTGTAGTAGCAGTTATAATAGAAGGAGTAGTAGTAGTGGTAGCAGCAGTAGTAATAGTAGTAGTAGTAGATGGAGTAGTAATTATAGTAGCACATGTCGTCGTAGCAGTTCCAGCTATAGTAGTAGTAGTAGTAGTATTAGAAGTAATAATAGTAGTAGTAGTTGTTGTTGTTGTTGTTGTAGTAGTTGTAGTCGCTAGAGTAGTAGTAGTAGTAGTAGTAGTAGTAGGTAGTAGTAGTAGTAGTGGTAGTAGTAGTAGTAGTAATAGAGGTAGCAGTAGTAGTTGTACTAGTAGTCAATGTAGTAGCAGTCGTAGTAGTAGCTATAGTAATTGTAGTAGAAGTAGTGGTAACAGTAGTAGTAGTAGCCGTAGGAGGAGGAGCAGCAGCAGCAGCAGCAGTAGTAGTAGCAAGAGTAGTGATAGTGGAGGTAGCAGTAGTCATAGTTGCAGTAGTAGCAGAATTAGTAGTAGTTCTAGTAGTAGTAGTCATAGTAGTGGTAGTAGTTGAGGTAGTAGTAGCAGCAGCAGCAGTAGTAGTAGTAGTAGTAATAGTCAAAGTAATTGTGGCAGTAGTAATAGTTGTTGTTGTTGTAGTAGCAGCAGCAGTAATAGTAGTGGTGGTCATAGTAGTAGTAGTAGTAGTAGGAGGAGTAGTAGTATTAGAAGTAATAATAGTAGTAGTAGTAGTAGCAGTAGTAATGGTAGTAGTAGCAGCAACAGCAGCATTAGTAGTTGTTATAGTAATAGTAGTAGCAGTAGTGGGAGTGGTAGTTGTAATAGTAGTAGATGCTGTAGTGGTATTTGTTGTAGTTGTAGTGGGAATAATAGTTGTAATAGCACGAGCAGGAGTAGTAGAAATAGTAGTTGCAGTGGTAGTAGTTGCAGCAGTAGTAGTAGTCGTAGTAGTAGCAAGAGTAGTAAAAGTAGAAGAAGTAGTAGTAGTAGTAGTGGTAGCAGGAGTATTAGGAGTGTAGTTGTTGTTGTTATAGTAGTAATAGGAGTAGTTGTAGTAGTGGCAGTAGCAGTCGTACAAGCAGTAGTAGTAGAAGTAATAGTAGTAGTAGTAGTATCAGTAGCAGTAGCTATAGCAGGTGCAGTAGCAGAGGTAGTAATAGTAATAGTGATCGCGATTACAGTAGTAGTAGTAGTAGAAGTAGCAATAGTAAAAGTTGTAGTAGCAGTAGCAGCTGCGGTAGCTGTCATTGTTGCTATAGCAGCAGTAGTAGATATAGTTGTCATAGTGGCAATAGTAGCAGCAATAGTAGCAGTTGTAGCAGCCGTAGCAGTAGTATTATTGCTACTAGTACTACTAGTAC
>RXID01003011.1:16637-71634 GCA_005019695.1 Trichopus zeylanicus subsp. travancoricus
CTAGTACTATTGCTACTACTACTTCTACTTTGACTACTACTACTACTACTGCTGTTAATACTACTACTAAGACTACTACTACTATTACTTGCACTACTACGACAACTACTACTACTATTGTGGCTGCTACAACTACTACTGCTACTAGTATCACCGTACTACTGCTCTAATATAGCTGTGACAACTACAACTTCTGCAACTACTACTAGTACAACTACTTCTACTACCACTACCACTACTGCTGCTGTAGTTGTTGTTGCTACTACTACCACTACTGCAGCAACTAGTACTAGTACTACTATTACCACTTTAGCTAAAACTACTGCTCCTGCTGCTACTAATGTTGCTGCGATCACTACTACTACTACTATACCAACTTATCCTACTACTATAACTACTTCTTTTCCTATTGCTAGAACTGCTACTACTGCTGCTGCTTCTGTTGCTACTATCACTACTTCTCCTACTACTACTGCTGCTGCTATCACTACTCTGACTACTGTTATTATTATTGTTGCTACTACTGTTGCTGCTACTACTACCCCTGCCACAACTACTGCAACAACTACTGCCACTACTACCACTAGTGTTATTTCAACTACTACTCCTATTCTGCTACTACTACTACTAATAATAATACTACGCCTACTACCACTACTGCTACTATTGCTACTACTACTACTACTACAACTACTACTGGTATTACTACTACTACTACTAGAACAAATACTACTACTACTACAGCTACTACCGCTACTACTGCTAATACTATTACTACTAATACTACTACTACTACTATTGCTTTTGCTTCTACTGTCGCTATCCTATTGCTAGAACTGCTACTACTACTGCTACTATCACTACTATGACTACTGTTATTATTATTGTTGCTACTACTGTTGCTGCTACTACTAACACTGCCACAACTACAGCAACAAGTACTGCAACTACTACCACCAGTGTTATTTCAACTACTACTCCTATTCTGCTACTACTACTACTAATAATAATACTACGCCTACTACCACTACTGCTACTATTGCTACTACTACTAGTACAACAACTACTACTGGTATTACAACTACTACTGCTATTCTACTACTCCTACTACCACTACTACTGCTAATACTATTACTACTAATACCACTACTACTAGTATTGCTTTTTCTTCTACTATTGCTACTACTGTTGCCACTTCCACCAGTACTACTACTACTAATACTACAATAGCTTCTACTACTACTGCAACCACTGCTACTACTTCTATTGGTACACCTAGTATGCTACTACTGTTATTACTGCAACTCCTATTACTACTACTCTACTAGTACTACTACGGCTACTACTGTAACTACTACTACTACAATAACTACTACCAAAGAAACTGCAACTGCTACTGCAGCTGCTGATAATACTACTACGACTACCAGCATTACAACTACACCACTACTACAACTACTACAACAACTACTAATGCAACTACTACTACCGCTGCTATGACTACTACTACTACTCCTACAACGACAGCTATGACTACTACTACTCGTAGTACTACTGCTACCTCTACAACTACTGCTATTGCTATTATTATTGCACTACTACTACACTACTACTACAACTACTACTGTTGCTACTACTGCTACTACTTCTATTATTGCTACTACTGCCACTAGTACTACTACCAATACTACTACTTGGACTACTACTACTGCTGCTGCTACTATTATCACTTCTACTACTACTACAAAAACTACTACTACTACAACAACTACAACTACCGGCACTGCTACTGCCCCTACTATAGCGACTACTACTACTACTACTACTTTTAATACTACAATTGCTACTACCACTACTACTACTCCTCCTCCTACTGCTATTACTACTATTGCTACTACTACTACTACTACAACTACTACTAATACTACTACTACAACCACTACTACTACTACCATTAGTACTGCTATTACTACTACAACTTCTACTACTCCTCCTGCTACTACTAGCACTACTACTACTAGTACTGCCACGTTTACTACAACTACTGCTACTGCTACTAACACTACTCTTGCCACTACTACTACTACTGCAACTACTACTATTACTACTACTACTCCCTCTATTGCTACTAAAACTACAACTACTACTACTCCTATTATTGCTACTACTTCTGCTAATAATACTACTATTACTACTACTACTACTACTACTACTACTACTATTACTACGACTAATGCTGTTACTCCTACTGCTACTACTATTGCTACAACTAATTCTTTTACTACTAGTACACCTGCAACCACTGCTACTAATGCAACTACTACAACTACTAGTACTACTACTACTAGCACTTCCTCTGCTACAACCACTGCTGCTACGATTACTACACTGCTACTACAACAACTGTTACTAGCAGTACTACTATGCCAACAACTACTACAATTACTACTACTAATGCTACTACTACCGCTTCTACTACTACTACCATAAGTACTCCTACAATGACTACTACTACTACTACATTTACTACTGCTACTACTGCTACTACTAGTCCTATTACTACTACTACTGCTGCTGCTATTACCACTACTACTACTGCTACTATTGCTACTACTACTTCTACTACTACTACTTCTGCTACGACTACTAGAACTACTATTGCAATTGCAATAGCTACTACTATTATTATAGTACTACTACTTATACTGCAACAAATACAACCATTGCGGTTGATACAGCAACTACAACTGCTACAACCACTAGTATAACTATTACTATTGCTACTATCACTGCTCCTACTACTACTATTACTACTAATACTACTGCTGCTGCTGCTATTAATATGGCTACTACTACTGCGACTACAACTACTACAGCTGTTACTACTACTACTACTACGGCTGCTACTAATACTACTACTGCAACTACTATTGCTACTTCTGCTACTACTACTACTACTACTACTACTACTACTACTACTACTACTAACACTACTACTACTACTACTACTACTACAACTACTACTATTGCTACTACTACTATTAGTATGACTGCTACTAATAATACTAGTACCACTACTACAACTACTACTACTATTACTACTATTACTGTGCCACTACTACCTTTGCTACTTCTACTGATACCACTACTTCAACTGCTGCTACTACTAGTACTATAACAACAACTGCTACTACTAGTACTGCTCCTCCTCCTCCTTCTCCTCCTGCTATTACTACTACTTCTACTTCTCCGATTACTGCTACTACTTCTGCTACTATGACCACTACTACTACTACTACTCCTACAACTACCGTTACTACTACAACTGCAACCACTACGACTACAACAATAACAACAACAACAACTACTACTACTACTACACCTGCTACAACTACTTCTATGATTATGACTATTACTACTTCTACTACTACTACTATAACTACAAATATTGCTATTATTGCTACTACTACTACTGCAGCTACTACTAATACTACTACTGCTACTACTACTGCCACTTTTGCTGCTACTTCCACTACGACTACTAGTACTACAACAACAACAACAGCTATGACTACTACCGCTACTACTACTAATAATACTAATGCTACTACTAATACTAGTACTAGTACTAGTAGTAATCCAAACACTGATATTGCTATACAGCTACTCCCCTTACTACCACTACCGATACTACTATTTCAACTGCTACAACTACTACTTCTGCTACCACTACTATGGTTGCCGGTACTACTAGTATTGCTCCTCCTCCTCCCCCTCCCCCTGCTTTTACTACTACTACTACTGCGAGTACTACAACATCCACTACGACTACTACTATGAGTACTACTGCAATTACCTTTACTCTTTCTACCACTACTACTACTCCAACTACTTCTGCAACTACTACACTCTGACTACTACTACTAATACTACAACAACAACTACTACTACTACTACTTCTACTGCTACTACTGGTCCTACTACTATTACTACTGCTACTACTGGTCCTACTACTATTACTACTACTACTACAAGTCGTACCAATACTACCAGTCTGCTACTGCTGCTACTACTACTACTATGACAACTATTACTTCTACTACTACTACTCCTGCAACAACTGCTACTGCTACTACTACTGCTGCTACTACTATTACACTACCAAAAGTACAACTGCCACTACCGCTACTGCTATTACTACTACTACTTCTACTACTACTGCTACTGCTACTACTACTACTATTACTACTACTGCTCCTACTTCTACTACTACTACTGTTGCTGCTACTGCTACTACAACAACAACTACTACTACTATTCCTACTACTCCAACCACAGCTACTACTACTACTACTACTGCTACTGCTACTGGTCCTGCTACTCTCTCTTACTGCTAGTAATATTAGAACAATTGTTGATACTACTATAGCTACTACTACTACTACTACTACAAAAAATACTACTCCTATTGCTACTACTACTAGTCTTATTACAACAACAACTACTACCACTACAATTTATACTACTACCACTACCACTACAATTACTATTGCTGCTACTACCACAACTACTGTTGCAGCTACTTCTACTACTACTGCTACTACTACTACTCCTACTACAACTCATACTACTTCTACCATCCTACTACTGCTACCCCTACTCAAACTACTACAAAAACAACAACTACTACTAATACTACTGCCAGTACAACTACTAGTACGACAACTACTCATACTACTACTGCTACTACTACTACTTCAACAACAACTATAACTACTGGCACTACTACAACCTCAGCAATAGTGACAACTACTACTATAACTACTTCTAATACTACAAATGCTACTACTACTACTCCTACTATTACTACCACTACTACTACTACTATACAACATTTGTGACTAATATTACTACTTCTACTACAACAACAACAACTACTACTACTATTACTACTAGTATTGCTGCTCCTCCTCATCCTCCTCCTCCAGCTGCTACTACAAGAACTACTACCATTGGTACTACCACATTTACTACTACTAATACTCTTACTACTAATACCACTACGACTACTACTACTAGTACTGCTGTAACAACTACTACTACAGCTACTACAACATCTGCTACCACTAAAACTACTACTTATACTACTTCTCCTATTACTGCTACTACTTTTGCTATTACTACTACTACCACAACTACTACTACAACTATTGTTACTACTACAACTGCTACGACTACAACAACAACAACAACTACTACTAATACTCCTACACATGCTACTACTACCACTATGATTACTATAACTACAACTTCTCCAGCTGGTACTACGACCACTACTACTGCTACAACCGCTATTACCTCCACCACTGCTACTATTACTACGATGACTACTACTACTACAACAACAACTACTACTACAACTATTTCTACTACTACTATTATTACTGGTATTTCTACTTCTACTACTACTGTCACTACTACTAGTACTACTAATACTGTTGCTACTTCTACTACTACAATAACTACTACTATGACTAACACTACTAATACTATGACTACTACTGCTGCTACTGCTACTGCTACTACTATTGCTACAACTAGTCCTTTTACTACTAGTACTACTGCTATCACTGCTACTAATGCTACTACTACTACTTGTACTACTATTACTACTAGGATTACAACTACTCCCACAACTACTAATATTACTACTACTAATACTACTACTGCCACTACTACTACTGTTATAACTACTCCTACCATGACTAATACCACTGCTACGGCTACTACGGCTGCTACTGCTACTACTAGTCCAATTATCACTACTACTATCACTACTACTACTACTATTACTGCCACTACTTCTACTACCACTACTTTTGCTATGACTACTATTGCTACTGAAATAGTTGCTACAATTACTGCTAGTACAACTACTTATACTGCAACAAATACAGCCACTTTGCCTGATACTCCTACTACAACTAGTGCTACTACCAGTATAGCTACTACTATTGCCACAACTACTACTCCAACTACTACTATAGCTACTACTGCTACTACTACTGCTGCTACTACTGCTACTAATACAGCAACTACTACTACTACTGAGACTGCTACCACTAATATTACACTATTGAAACCGCTACTACTGCTGCTGCGGACGCCGCAATCGCTGCTACTAATCTAACTGTTACAATAATTACTACTGCTATAACTACAGCTACTACCTCGACTACTACTTCTGCTGCTACTACTACTACTACTACTACTACTACTACTACTATTGCTAGCACTCCTACTACTACTACAACTACAAATACTACTATTACTGCTACTACTCCGACCCTTACTACTACTACTGATACTTCTACTTCAACTACTACAACAACAACAACTACTACTACTACTACTGCTGCTTCTATTACTAGTACTGCTTCTCCTCCTTCGCTCTCTCCTATGATTAATACTTCTACTACTAGTACTACTACATCTCCTACTACTACTACTATGACAACTAGTACTACTACTAGTACCATAACTACTACTACTACTACTACTACTACTATTACTACTACTGCTACAACTACTATGACTACAACAACGACAACAACTACTACTACTCTTGCAACAACTACTACTAAGATTACGACTACTACTACTTCTACTTCTACTACTACAACAACTACTGCTCTACATCTACAACCTCTACTACTACTACAACTGCTACTAGTACTATAATACTACTACACTACTATTACAACTACTACTATTGCTACTACTACTCCTCCTATTACTGCTACTATTGCTACTACTGCTACTACTAACTACTACGACTACTAGTACTACTAGTACTAGTACTAGCACTATTAATAGTACTATTACTACTACTACTAACTACTACCCTATTACTGCTACTGTGCTACTACTGCTACTACTACTACTACGACTACTAGTACGACTAGTACTACTACTAGTACTACTAGTACTACTACTACTACCCCACCACTACTACTAACCAGCTAGCTACAACTACACGACAACACTACTACTAACCAGACCAAGACGAACACTACTACACGACTACAAAACAACACAACAACAACTACTACAACTACTACAACAACAACAACAACAACTACTACTACTACAACAACAACAACAACTACTACTACTACTACAACAACAACTACTACTACCACTACTACTAGTACTACTACTACACTACTACTACTATTGCTACTACTGCTACTTCTACTTCTGCAAATATTACTACTTCAACTACTACTACTATTACTATAACTGCTACAACTACTGCAACAACAACTACTGCTACTACTACCACTAGTACTACTACTCTTTTTGCTACTAGTACTAGGCCTACTACTACTACTGCTGCTACTACTACATCTACTACTAAAACTACTACTTCTACTACTACTACTCCTCCTGCTGCTATTCTATTCTACTTGTACTACACCCCTACTACAACTACATTTACAAGCACTATTGCTACTCCAACAACTACTACAATTACTACAACTACTGCTACTACTACTCCTTTTGCTACTTCTACTACAACTCCTACTACTGTTACTACTGCTACAACTACTAGTACTCCTACTGCTATAACTAATACTAATACTACAACTAATACTAATCCTTCGACTACTACTACTCTTACAACTACGACAACTACCACTTCTAATACTCCTCCTCCTACTACTGCTACAACTACAACTGCTACTACTACTGTGGCTACTACTACTTCTACAACAAGTACTACTCTACTACTACTACTACTCCAACGCCAACTCCTACTACTAATTTTGCTATTACAACTACTACTATAACAACTACTACTATAACTATTACTTCTACTACTATTGCTGCTACTATTATTGAAACTATTGCTACGGCTACTACTACTACTACTACTGCTTCTACTGGTACGACTACTACAACTCCTATTACTATAACTAGTACTGCTACTACTGCTACTACTAGTACTACTCCTACTACTACACCAACTACTACTACAACTCCTACTCTCCTACTGCTACTACTACTACTAATACTATTATGACTACTCCAACTGCTACTACTACTCCAACTACTATTACTACTACTACTATTAGTCGTACTAATACTACTGCTCCAAACACTCCTCCTCCTCCTCCTCCTCCTACGACTACTACTACTACTATGACTACTACAACTACTACTATTACTACTATTATTACTACTACTACTACTATTACTACTACTTCAGCTACCACTTCTACTACTGCTGCTACTACTGCTGCCACTGTGACTTCTACTACTACAAATACTACTACTGCTACTAGTACTAGTCCTACTATTACTACTACTACTACTACTACTACTATGATCTATACAACTACCACTACTACTACAACTATTGTTGTTCTTGTTGCTACTACTACTACTACTACTCAAGCTACTCGTACTACTACTGCTACTATGACTCTTACTGCAACTCCTACTACTTCTACTACTCCTAAGACTACCACTTTCCCTACTCCAACTACTACTACTACTACACCACCAACAACAACAACTACAACTACTACTAATACTACAACTACTACTCCAACTACTCCTACTACAACTCCTATCCCTACCCCAACTTTTACTACTACTCCTAGTACTAGTCCTACTTCTACACCTACTGCTATTACTACTTCTCCTACTACAAATACTAACACTACTACCGCTACTACTACCATTGCTCCTACAACTCTTGCTACCACTACTCCTGCTACTACTATTGCTATCACAACTATTACTTCAAATTCTACAATAACCACAACTATTGCTGGTCTTACGACTACTACTGCTGCGACTACTCCACTACTACTACTACTACTACTACTACTACTACTACTACTACTATTGCTGCTGCTACAACTACTGCTATAGCTTCTACTACTACTACTACTTCTACCACTAATATTTCTACTACTACTGCTATTACTAATCCTACTACTACTACTATTACAAGAACAGCTACTTCTATCACTACTATAATTCCAACTAGTACTACAACTACTACTATCACTACTACTACTACTACTATAACTACTCCTACTACGACTACTACTACAACTATGACTACCACTGCTGATACTGCTACTGCTACTACTAGTCCTATTACTACCATGCTACTACTACTATTCCTACTACTACTGCTACTATTCCTACTACTACTTCTACTACTACTTTTGCTCTGACTACTACAACTACTACTATTACTTCTAGTACTACACCTACTAGTTCTACTATTCATACTGCAACAAATATAGCCACGGCTGCTAATATGTTACTAAAGCTACTACTACTGCTACTTCTACTATTAATACTAGCACTACTACTACTACAACTACTACAACAACTACTATTATTGCTACTACTACTATCCTTACTACTACTACTGATACTGCTACTACTCTTACTACTACTACTGATACAACTACTTCAACTACTACTACTACTACTTCTACTTCTTCAACTACTACAACTACTTCTACTACAACTACTACTCCTACTACTACTAGTACTGCTCCTCATCCTCCTCCTCAGGCTATTACTACTATTACTACTACTTGTACTACTACATCTACTACTACTACTACTACGATTACTACTACTACTACTTCTACTACTTCTACTTCTGCTTCTACTACAACTACTACTACCACAACATGTACTACTACTTCTACTTCTCCTATTATTGCTACTACTTTTGCTACTACTACCACTACTAGGACTACTACTACTACTCTTACCACCGCTACTACAACAAAAACTACTACTACTCTTACTAATACTACTATGATTATGACAACAACTACTTCTACTGCTACTACTACAACAACTACTACTGCTACTACTGCTACCGATACAACCTCTACACTACTACTACACTACTACTCCTCCTATTACTAAAACTATTGCTACTACTATTACTACTACTCCTACTATTACACTACTACTACTATTGCTACTGCTACTTCTTCTTCTTCTTCTTCTTATTCTACTACTACTACTACTACTACTACTACTACTGCTGCTGCTGCTGCTGCTGCTACTGCTGCTGCTGCTGCTGCTACTGCTGCTACTACTACTACTACTGCTGCTGCTACTACTACTACTAGTACTATTACAACAACTACTATTACAACTCCTATTGCCACTATTACTACTACTCCTACTGCTACTGCTGCTGCTGCTGCTACTACTACCCCTACTTCTACTACTATTATTACTACTACTACTTCTGTTATTATTGTTGCTGCTACTAGTACTACACTACTACTACTACAACTACTACTACTAGAACTGCAACTAGTCCAACAACTACTACTATTACTAATACTAATGCTACTACAACTACTACGACTGTTACTAGTATAATAACTCCTTCTTCTACTACTACTAAAACTCCTACTACTATTACTACTGCTACAACTACTAGTACTCCTCCTACTACTAATACTACAACTACTATTGATACTACTATTTCTACTGCTACAGCTCCTACAACAACTACTACTATCACTTCTACTACTCCTCCTAGTACTACTACTATAACTACCACAGCGACTGGGACTACTGCTACTACTACTCCAACTCCTACTCCTATTGCTACTCATACTTCTACTTCTAGTGTTACAACTTCCACAATAATAACCACTGCTGCTACTACAACACCTGCTGCTACTACTACTACTGCTGTTTCCACTATTACTACAACCCCAGCTGCAACTTTTGATACTCCTAATACTAATGCCACTACAACTTCTTCTACTATTAATGCCGCTACTTTTGTTGCTATTAGTACATAGCCACTACTACTGCTACTACTTCTAAAGCTACCATGGCTGTTTCTACGACTACTACTACAACAACAACACCTACTACTACTACTACTATAACAACTACTACTACCAATACTATTGTTGCTAGTACTACTATTGCTACTAATACTACGACTACTACCACTTCTACTACTACTACTACTACTACCACTACTTTTGCTACTATTGCAACTACTACTACTACATCAACAACTACTACTACTACTACTACAATAATAACAACTGCTACTATTACTATAAGTACTACTACTGCTACTAGAATTTCTATTACTACTATTACTATTTTTGCTACTACAAAATTGCTACTGCGACTTCTACTGCGACTACTACTATAACTAGTACTACTTCTATTGCTAATGCTAGATCTACAAATACTACTACGACTGCTTCAAATACAACTTCTCCTTTTACTACTACTGCTAGTACTACTACCACTACTGCTGCTTCTAGTACTACTACTACTACTACTGATACTACTACTACGTCAGCTACTACAACTCCTACTATGGCTACAACTACTCCTGCTACTACTGCTACAACTACTACCGCTGCTACTACTAACACTATTACTACTGCTGCTACCTTAGCTACTACTACTAATCCGACTTCAACTACTACTACTAATACAACTGCCACTACTACTACTACTACTACTATTCCAGCTGCTAGAACTTTAACTACAAAAACTACTATTGTTACTGCTACTACTACTACTGCTGCTAGTACTACCACTACAGCTACTACTGCTGCTACTGCTGCTATTGCAACTACCACTACTTTTACTTCTACTATTGCAACTGCTACAACTACTACTTATCCTATGACTACTACTTCGGGCACTAGTATTGGTACTACTAATACTACTATTACTGCTAATACTGCTGCTGCTACAATGCCTAATGGTTCATCTACTACTACTTCTACTACTACTACTACCACTGCTACGCTTGTACTATTAATACTGCTACCGCTATAATAACTACTACTATAGCTGCTACTACCAAAACTATCGCTATGACAACTACAATTACTACAACAACAACTACCACTACTACTACTATTGCTGCTATTACTATAACTACTGTGGCTACTACTACTGTTATTACCACTGCTACCGCTACTACTTCTGCTACTACTACTAATTCTCCTGCAACAATTACTAATCCAACTACTACTACTGCTAGTACTACTACTGAAAGTACAGCTACTATCACTACTACAACTGCTATGCTACTGATGCTACTACTACTACTACTACTACTACTACTACTACTACTACTACTACTACTACTAGGACTTCTACTGCTACTATTACTACTTTTATTTCTAGTGCTACTACTACTAATTTTGCAAGTACAACTACTGCTACAAGAAATTCAACTGGTACTACTGCTACTACAACCACTACTACTACTCTAATGTCTAATACAACTACTATAGCTACTACCACTATTAGTATAACTACTACTACTACTTCTCCTACTACTACTAATTCTGCTACTACTACTACTACTACTATAACTACTACTACTACTATAATGCCAACTATGGCTATAACCACTACTGCGACTACAACTACAAACCCTACCACCACTACTACAAGTACAACTACTTCTGCTGCTACTACTACTACTACCACTGCAACTACTACGACTACTACTAATACTACTACCACTACTGTTACTACTACTACTATTACCACTACTATGACTATAACTACTACTACTATCGCTACTACTGCAACTACTACTACAACAACTAGTACTGCTACTAGTGTGACTAATGCAGCTACTACTACTAATACTACTCGTATTGCTATAACTACTATTACTACTTCTCCACCTACTACTACATCTGGTACTACTGCTGCAACTTTCGCTACTACTACTGCTGTTACTACCACTACTACTTCTACTACTTTCACTGCTACTACTTCTAGTACTGCTGCTGCTACTGCTACTGCTACTACTACAACTGATTCAACAGCAACTACTGCTACAATTACTAGTACTACTGCTACCAATGCTCCTGCTACTACTACTTCTACTCCTGCAACTAGAACAACTACTACTATAGCAACTGCTGCTACTACTACCACTCCTACTACTACTACTGCTGCTATGACTATTGGTATCGTATCTATTGCTACTACAATAGCTACGATTACTACTACTACTTCTACTACTATGACAACTACTATTGCTATTACTACAACTACTTCTGCTTCTACTTTGACTACACCTACTATTACTACTACTACTATTGTAATTATTGCTATAGCTACTACTAATGCTATTGCTACTACTACAACAGATGCTACCACTACTACTGCTGCTGTTGCTACTGCTACTACCACTACTCCAACTACTACTATAGTAATTATTACTACTACTGCTACAACTACTATTGCTACTATTGCTACTCCTACTAATATTACTGCTGCCACTACTACTACTACTACACCTTGTATTACAACTACTACAACTACTACAACTACTACTAATGTTGCTGCTACTTCTATTGCTATTACTTCTACTATAACAACTACTACCACGACTACTTCTACTAGGACTACTACTTCTACTACTATTATTAATACTACTACTACTACAACTACTACTAGAGCTACAACTGCTACTGCTGCTACAACGACAACCACTACTTGCTAATATTACTACTATTACTACTACTACCATAACTACTACTACCACTACTACTACTACTACTAACGCTACAACTGCTATAAGTAGTACTACTATACCTGCTACTACTACTACTATAACTACTACTTCTACTTCTAAGACTATTGCTACTGCTACTACCACTATAGCTACTACAACTACAACAACAACTACTGCTGCTATTACTACTCCTACTGCTACTACTAATACTACTACGACTACTACTATTACTATTACTACAACTACAGCTACTACTGCTACTACTAATACTACAACTTCTCCTACTATAACTTATACTAATACTCCTGTTGTTGCCACTAATATTACTACTACTGTGCTGCTACTGCTTCTGGTGCTTCTACTACCACTACTATTGCTGCTACTACTACTACTACTACTACTACTACTACTACTACAATTGTGATTGTTACCAATGTTGCCACTACATCTACTGCTACTACTGCTACTACTACTACTACTCCTACTACTTCTACTTCTGTAACTACTATTTCTTCTGCTGCTACTGCTACCACGCCCACTTCTACTGCTACAACTACTGCTACTGCAACAACAACTACTACAACTCCCACTTCTCATACTGCTACTACTACAACAACAACTACTACTACTGCTACTACTTCGGCTACTACTATTGCTACAACTACTGCCACTACTACCCTGACTACTAAAACTACTACTACTTCGGCTATTGCTTCTCCTGCTACTACTATGATTACAGCTACTACAACTTCTACTAATACCCCTCCAACTACTACTACTACTGCTACTACGATAATAATTGCTACTGCTCCTAAAGCTATGACAACTACTACCACAACTATTGCAGCTCCTGTAACTACTACTACTACGACCTCAACTAGTATTATTGATACTCCCACTACGACAACTACTACTACTTCTACTACTACTACTACTATTGTTACTCCTATTACTACAACTACTATTGCTACTACCACTTTTGCTACTACTACTACTACTCCTACTGCTACTGCTACTACTACTACCACCACTACTACTATAGATGCTACTATTACTGCTTCTACAACAACTACAACTTCTGCTACCTCTACTACTACTGCTACCACTACTGTTGCTTCTACTACTACTACTCCTACTTCTGCTCCTACAACTACTGCTACCGGTACTACTATGGCTACAACTTCTACTGCGACTACTACTACACCTACTACTTCTGCTACTACTAAAACTACTGTTGCAACTTCTACTACAACTACTACTACTCCTCCTACTACTACTGCTCCTACCTCTACTACTACTAATAATACTACAACCACTACTGCTACTACTATTGCTACTACTACCACTACTACTACTACTACTATAACTACTACTACTATAGCTATTATTGCTACTGCTACAACAACAACAACTACTGTACTACTTCTCCTACTACAACAAATAGTACTACTATGGCAACTTTTGCTACTACTACTAGTTCTACTAACTTTACTGCTACTACTTCAACTACTACTGCTTCTACCGCCACTGCTACTGCTACTACTACTGCTGATTCAACAGCAACTATTGGTGCCATTCCTAGTACAACTTCTGCTACCACTGCTATTACTAGTACTACTTCTACTACAACGACTTCTACACCTATAAATATAACTACTGCTACTATAGCAACTGCTCCTACTACTACTACTGTGACAACTATCTATATGATATCTAATGCTACTACAGCTTCTACGACTACTACTACTATTACTACTACTACTTCTACTGCTACTTCGACTACACCTACTATTACTATTGCTACTATTGTGATTATTGCCACTACTACTAGTGATGCTACTGCTACAACTACTACTGATGCTACCACTACTACTGCTACTACTGCTATAGCTACTACTACTACTACTGCTACTGCTGTTGCTGGTACTAAAACAATTGATATTCCCACTAATACTACTACTGCTACTACTACTACTACTGCTACTGCTGTTGCTGGTACTAAAACGACTGATATTCCCACAAATACTACTACTGCCACTACCGCAACAGCTACAACTTGTATTACAATAACAACAACAACAACTACTGCTACTACTAGTGCTGCTGCTACTTCTACTACCATTACTTCTTCTACAACAACTACTACTATGACCACTACTGCTAAGACCACTACTTTTGCTACTACTATTACTGCTACTACTACTACTACTACTACCACAATTGTACTGCTGCTACAACAATAATAACTACTACTACCGCTACTACTACTACTACTACCGCTACTACTACTATAACTACTACTATTTCTATGACTACTACTAATACTTCTAGGACTACAACTGCAACTACTACTACTATAACTACTACTACTATAACTACTACTACTACTATGACTACTAGTACTACTCCTACTACTACTACTAATACTACTACCACTACTACTACAATTGCTACTACTACTGCTACTACTGCTACTATTAATACAACTACTATTAGTACAACTAGTACTACTTCTCTTTCTACAACTGCTACAAATACTACTGCTGCTACTGCTACTACTGATACAGCTGCTAATACTACTACTGCTATTGCTACCACTGCTATTGTTGCTTCTACTACCCCTGCTATTGTTGCTTCTACTACCACTGCTACTGCTATTGCTACTACCACTACTGCTATAACAACTAGGACTGCTACTAATGCTGCCACTACATCAACTATGACTACTAATACTTCTACTACTACTTCTACTACTATTATTGCTATTGTTTCTACTACTATTATTGCTACCACCACTACTACTACTACTACTGCTCCAACTACTACTATTGCTACTGTCCCTCCTACTAGTACTTCTCCAACTTCTCCGACTGCTACTAGTATGATAGCTACTACTGCTACTGCAATTACTTCTACTACTACTGCTGCTACAACAACTGCTACAACTACCCCTACTACTAAAACTACTACTACTACTTCTACTCCAACTACATCGGCTACTGCTGCTTCTACTACTACTACAACTGCTGCTACTACAACTTCTACTAATACCACTCTAACTACTACTAGTACTGCTACTAGAGCTCCCACTGCTACAGCTACTATGACAACAATTGCTATTGCTCCTACTACTACAACTACAACTACCACAGCTACTGTTGCTCCTGCTACTACTACTACTACTACCACAACTAGTACTACAGATACTACAACTACTACAACTACTGCTGTTGTTACTCCTACTACTACAACTACTATTTCAGCTACAGATACTACTCCAACTACTACTACTACTTTCGTTGCTGCGACCACTACGACCTCTACTACTACTTCTACTCCTACAATGGATGCCATGACTGCTACAACTACTACTAGTACTACTTTCACTACTACTTCTACAGCTACTGCTACTACTACTATTACTACGATTGCTGCTAGTACTGCTACTACTACAACAACTGCAACTTGTGCTAGAACTGCAACTTCTACTACAACTACAACTTCTACTACTTCTACTTCGACTACTGCTTCTGCTTCTACTACTACTTCTCATACTACTACCACAGCTACTGCTACTGGTACTACCACTACTGCTACTACTACTGCTGCTGCAGCTACGGCTACTCCTACTACCACTACTACTACTACTACTACAGACGCTATAATTACTATTTCTGCTACAACTACAACTTCTCCTACTACTAATACTTCCTCTACTACTACTGTTGTTGCTACTAATACTACTACTACTGCTACTGCTACTACTACTTCTCCTACTACTACTACTTCTCCTACTACTACTACTTATGCAACTATAACTACCGCTACCGGTACTACTATAGCATCAACTACCAATGTGACTACTACTATAACTACTACAGCCACCACCATCACTACTACTACTTCTGCTACTACTACATCTATTGCTACAATAGCTCCTACTACTACTACTACCACTGTTACTACTAATACTCCAACTACTGCTCCTACTAATACTACTACCACTACTGCTACTACTAATACTACTACCACTACTGCTACTACTAGTACTTGTACTACTACTACTACTACTACTATAACAACTACTACTATCACTACTGCTGTTACTGCTACAATAACTACTACTACAGCTACTATTGCTACTAATGCGGCTACTACTAGTAACACTACTAGTACTGCTAAAACTACAGTTACTACTTGTACTACTACTACTACTTCTACTGCCTTCACTACTACTACTTCTGATACTATTTGCTATGGCTGCCACTACTAATACTACGGTTGATTCAATAGTAACTATTGGTACCATTAGTAGTACTACTTCTGCAACCACTACTACTACTACTAGTACATCTACTACTACTACTTCTAATCTTATAACTACCACAACTACTATAGCTATTGCTGCTAGTACTACTACTTCTCCTGCTACTAGTACTACAACTGCAACTATCGGTATGGTATCTACTGCTACTCCAGCTTCTACGGCTGCTACTACAACTTTTGCTACAATGACTACCACAAATACTTTTACTACTACTTCTACTACTACTTTGACTACACCTACAATTATTACTGCTACTACTACTACTGATGCTACTGCTACTACTAGTACTGATGCTAGCACTACTACTCCAACTTCTACTACTACAACTACTACTGTTGCTACTACTCCTACTAATACTACTGCTGCCACTACTACTACTACTAATGCTACTGCTACTTCTACAACTATTACTTAAACTACTACTACTACTACTATGACTACTACTACTAGGACGACTTCTTCTGCTACTACTATTACTACCACTACTACTACTACTATCACCACTAATACTACTATAACTACTACTACTACTACTTCTAAGACTACTACTACTACTACTATAAGTACTACTACTATTGCTGCTACTGCTATTACAACTATAACTACTACTGCTGCTACTACTAGTACTACTGCTACTACTGCTACTCCTACTACTACTAGTACTACTGCTACTACTGCTACTCCTACAACTACTGCTCCTACTGTTACTACTAATACTAGTATTGCTACTGCTGCTACTATTACTATTACTATTGCTACTACTACTACTACTAACACTACTACTGTTACTACCACTACTACTAGAACTCCTACTATAACTGCTACTAATTCTGCTGCTGCTAATACTACTATTGCTGCTACAGCTACTATTGCATCTACTACCACTACTACTGCCACTACTACTACTACTGCTACTACCACTGCAACTGCTACTAATGTTGCCACTATATCTACTACAACTACTACTACTTCTCCTTCCACTTCTACTACTGTTACTGCTATTGCATTTGTTGCTACTGCTACCACTACGACTTCTACTACTACAACAACAACTACTCCTACTGCTATAGCTACTGATACTACTACTACCACTTCTCCTATTTCTCCTACTACTGCTACTACGATAGCTACTACTACTATTATCACTTCTACTACTACCGCTACTACATCCCCGACTACTAAAACTACTTCCCCTCTGACTACTTCGGCTACTACTGCTTCGGCTACTACTATGATTGCGGCCACTACAACAACTACTACTATTGTGACTAGAGCTCCCACTGCTGCTACTACTATGACAACAAATTCTAATGCTCCTACTACTATGACTACAACTACCATAACTACTGCAGCTCCTGCTACTACTACTACTACTAATACTACCTCAACTACCACAACTACTAATACTACTTATACTACTACTATTATTGTTGTTACCTGTAGTACTACAACTACTGCTTCAGCAGCTGATACTACTATCATACTTACTACAGCTTTTGTTGCTGCTACCACTATGACCTCTGCCACTACTTCTACTCCTACAATGGATGCTATGACAGCTACAACTACTACTAGTACTACTTTCGCCACTACTTCTGCTGCAACGGTTGCTACTACTATTACTGTGACTGTTGCTAGTCTTAATAATACTACAACTACGGCAAGTAGTGCTATAACTATAACTTCTACTACTTCTACTTCGATTACTTCTACTCATACTACTACCACAGCTACTACTACAGGTACTACCACTACTGTTACTACTACTGTTGCTGCTTCTACTGCTACTACTACTACCACTACTATTACTACTCATTCTACAATTACTACTGCTACAACTATTACTTCTCCTACTACTACTACTTCCTCTACTACTACTACTGCTACTAATACTATTGCCACTGCTGCTACGACTTCTCCTCCTAGTACTACTTCTGCTACTATAACTACTGCTACCGGTATAACTACAGCTGAAACTACTTATGCGACTACTACTATAACTGCTACCGCCGCCGCCACTACTACTACATCCACTACTACTACAGCTACTACTGCAATAGCTCCTATTACTACTATTACCACTATTACTACTACTACCCCTACTTCAACTATTCCTAGTAATACTACTACCACTACAACTGCTACTACTACTACAACAACAACAACAACAACTACTACTACTACTACTACTACTAGTACTACTACTACTACTACTACAACTACCACTACTACTACTACTACTACTACTACTACTACTAGTATCACTACTGCTGCTACTGCTATAATAACAACTACTACAGCTACTACTACTGCTAATGCGGCTACTGCTAGCAATACTAGTAGTACTGCTACAACTACTACTACTACTTCTCCTCCTACTACTACTTCAACTACTTTCACTACTGCTACTTCTACTACTATTGCGATGGCTAATACTGCTAATTCTACGGCTGATTCAACAGAAACTATTGGTACCATTAGTAGTACTACTTCTACTACCACTGCTACTACTACTACTTCCACTCCTACAACTACAACAACTACTAGTACAGCTATTGCTGCTACTACTACTTCTTCTTCTACTACTAGAACTACAACTACAACTATCGATACGGTATCAACTGCTACTCTAGCTTCTACAACAGCTACTACAGCTTCCGCTACAATGACTACTACTACTTCTTTTACCACTACTATTTCTACTACTACTTTAACTACACCTACAATTACTACTAGTACTACTATAATTATTGCTACTACTACTACTGATGCTACTACTACTACTACTACGATTGCTAGCACTGCTACTGCTACTACTGCTGCTACTGCTACTACTGCTACAACTGCAACTACTACTACTGCTGCTAATACTACTACTGCTACTCCTACTAATACTACTACTGCCACTACTACTACTGCAATTCCTACTAATACTACTGCTACCACCACTACTACTACTACAACTTTTATTACTACTACTACTACAACAACTACTATTACTAATGCTGCCGCTACTTCTACTACTATTACTTAAACTACGATAACTACTACTACGACTACTACTGTTAGGATGACATCTTCTGCTACTACTATTACTACTACTGCTGCTACTGCTGCTGCTGCTACAACTGCTACTGCTGTTACAATAACAACAACAAATACTACTAATACTACTTCTACTACTTTCACTGCTACTACTTCTACTACTATTGCTATGGCTACTACAGCTAATACTACAGTTGATTCAACAGAAACTATTGGTACCATTAGTAGTACTACTTCTACTACCACTGCTACTACTACTACTTCCACTCCTGCAACTACAATAACTACTAGTAAAGCTATTGCTGCTACTACTACTTCTTCTTCTACTACTAGAACTACAACTACAACTATCGATACGGTATCAACTGCTACACTAGCTTCTACAATAGCTACTACAGCTTCTGCTACAATGACTACTACTACTTCTTTTACCACTACTATTTTTACTACTACTTTAACTACACCTACAATTACTACTAGTACTACTCTAATTATTGCTACTACTACTACTAATGCTACTACTACTACTACTACGAATGCTAGCACTGCTACAGCTACTACTGCTACTACTGCTACTATTGCTACAACTGCAACTACTACTACTGCTGCTACTACTACTACTGCTACTCCTACTAATACTACTACTGCCACTACTACTACTGTAATTCCTACTAGTACTACTGCTACCACCACTACTACTACTACAACTTTTATTACTACTACTACTACAACAACAACAACAACTACTACTAATGCTGTCGCTACTTCTACTACTATTACTTAAACTATAATAACTACTACTACGACTACTACTGTTAGGATGACTTCTTCTGCTACTAGTATTACTACTACTACTGCTACTGCTGCTACTGTTACGATAACAACAACAAATACTACTAATACTACTTCTACTACTACCACAACAACAACAACAACAACAACTACTACTACTACTATAACTACTACTACTACTGTAACTACTACTACTACTTCTAAGTCTACTACTTCTGCTACTAATACTATAACTACCACTGCTACTATTGCTACTGCCACTACAACTATAACTACTACTGATGCTGCTACTACTATTATTGCTACGACTAATACTAGTATCACTACTACTTCTACTATTGCTATTACTACTGCTACAGCTACTACTGCTAACACTACTACTATTACTACCACTACTACTACAACTCCTACTACAACTACTACTAATTCTGCTACTGCTACTTCTACTGCTGAGGCTGCTGCTAATACTACTATTGCTGCTACAGCTACTGCTGCATCTACTACCTCTACTACTGGTACTACTACTACTACTGTTACCACCACTGCGACTATTACTAATGTTGCCACTATATCTACTGCAACTACTGCTACTTCTCCTTCTACTTCTACTACTGTTACTACTATTGCAGCTGCTATTACTGCTACCACTACTACTACTACTATAACTACTGCTACTACTACCGCTACCGCTACTACTACTACCACTTCTCCTACTGCTCCTACTAATGCTACTACAATAGCTACTACAACTACTACTATCACTTGTAATACTACTGCTACTACTTCCTCGACTAGTAAATCTACTCCTACTACTTCCACTTCTACTACTTTGGCTATTGTTGCTTCTGCTTCTGCTACTGCTACGATTGCTATTACTACAACTTTTCCTAACACCACTCCAACAACTACTACTACTGCTACCAGAACACCAACTACTATTGCTCCTACTAATGTGACTACTACTACCACAACTACTGTAGCTCCTGCTACTTCTACTACTTCTACTACTACTACTATAGTTGTTACTCCTACTACTTCCACCACTACTTGAACTGCTACTACTACACCAACTACTACTACTACTTGTACTATCGATACCATTATGACTTTTGCTACTACTTCTAGTACTACTACGGATCTTATGACTGCTAACCGCTATAAGTACTACTATTGCTACTACTACTTCTGCTACTCCTGCTTCGACTATTACTGTGACTCCTACTTGTACTACTATAGCTGCAATAATTGCAACTTGTGCTATAACTACAACTTCTTCAACAACTACAACTACAACTACTACTACTTCTACTTCAACTACTGCTATTGCTTCTACTACTACTTCTCCTACTACTACCACTACTCATAGCAATAGTAATAATTATTGTACGAGTTGAAGTTGGAGCAGTAGTATCACCAGTAGTAGTAGTATTAGGAGGAGTAGTAGAAGGAGTAGTTGTAGTGGCAGCTGTAGGTGTAGAAGTAGGAGTAGGAGTAGTACTAATCATAGTAGTAGTAGTAGTTATTCTTATTATAGTAGTTGTATTAGCAAGAGTAGTGTTGGCAGTAGTAGTAGTGATGGTAGTAGTTATAGTAGTAGTCATAGTTATGGTAATAGTTATAGTAGTAGTCATAGTTATGGTACCAGTTGTGGTAGTAGCAGCAGCTGCAGTAGAAGCAACGGTAGTAGCAGATGTTGTAGTATTTATAGTTGTAGCTGTAGTAGTATTAGTAGGATCAGTAGTAAGCATAGGAGGTGTAGTAGTAGTAGTAGTAGTAATAGTGGTAGTAGTTATTGTAGTTATAGTATTAGTAGTAATGGTAGCAGCAGTAGTAGTAGTACTAGTTGTTGTTCTTGTAGTAGTAGTAGTAGTAGTAGTAATGGTGGAGGTTATAGTAGTAGCAGGATTAGTAGTAGTAGTAGTAGTAGCAATAATAATAGTAGTAGTTGTTATTATTTTCGCATTAGTAGTAGTAGTAGTAATTATTGTAGTAGTTGTAGTAGTAGTAATAGTAGCTGTAGTAGCAGCAGCAGCATTAGAAGTAGTAGTAGTAGTCGTAGGAGTAGTAGCAGCAGTAGGAGATGTAGTATTAGTAGTAGTTGTGGTAGCAGTACTAGAAGTAGTAGTAGCTATAGTACAAAAATTAGGAGTGGTAGAAGTAGTAGCAGTAGTTATAGGAGGAGCAGCAGCAACAGTAGAGGTAATAGTAGTAGTAGTTGTTGTTGTTGTCATTGTTGTTGTTGTAGTAGTAGTAGCAGTCGTAGTAGTAATTATTGTAGTTGTAGTTGGAGTATTAGGAGTAGTAGTGGTTGTAGTAGTAGAAGCAGTAATAGCAGCAACAGTAGCAGTAGTGGGAGCAACAGCAGCAGCAGTAGTAGTAGTAGTAGTAGCTATGGTCAGGGTAGTAGGAGTAGTAGTCATAGTAGTTGAATTAGTAGTAGTAGGAGTAGAATTAGTAGTAGTAGTAGTGACAGCAGAATTAGTAGTAGTAGTAATAGTTGTAGTAATAGTAGTAGTGGTAGCAGTAGTAGTAGTAGTAGAAGTAGTAGTAGTAGTAGCTGAATAGTAGTTGTAGTAGTAGTAGTAGTAGTAGTAGTTGTAGTAGTAGAAGTAGTAGTAGTTGTTGAATAGTAGTTATAGTAGTACTAGTAGTAGTTGTAGTCACAGTCGTAGTAATAGTAGTAGTAGTAGTAGTAGTGGAAGTTGAAGTTGGGGTATTAGGTGTAGTATAGTTGTAGAAGTAGTAGCAGTTGTAGCAAAAGTATTAGTAGTAGTTGCTGTAGCAATAGTAGCAGTAGTACCAGTAGTACTAGTCATAGTTGTAGTAATAGTAGTAGAAGTAGTTATTGTGGAAGTTATAGTTGGATTATTAAGAGTAGTAGTAGTAGTAGTAGTAGTGGTAGTAGTAGTAGCAGTTGTAGTAGTAGTAGTTGTAGTAGTTATTGTGGTAGTAGTTGTAATAGTAATTGTGGTAGTAGTAGTAACAGTAGTAGCAACAGTAGTAGCTGCTATAGTTGTGGTAGTAGTAGAAGTAGAAGTAGTAGTTGGAGTAGTAGTAGTAACAATAGTAGTAGTAGCAGGAGGAGTAGTAGTATTATTTGTTATTGTTGTTGTTGTTGTACTCTTAGTTGTAGTAGTAGTTTGAGTATGAGTAGCAGTAGTTGATTGAGTAGTAGTAGTAGCAGTAGTAGTAGTAGTAGTAGCAATAGGAGCAATAGTAGTAGTAGGTGTAGTACTGGCCGTAGGTGTAGAAGTAGGATGAGTAGTAGTAGTAGTAGGAGTAGTAGCAATATTTTTAGTATTAGTAGTAGTAGTGGTAGTGGTGGTGGTGGTAGTAGTAGTAGTAGCAGCAGCAATAGCAGTTGCAGTAGTTCTAGTAGTAGTGGTAGCAGGAGTGTTTGGAGTAGTAGTATTAGTACAACAAATAGTACCATTAGTAGCAGTAGGAATAGTTGTAATAATAGTAGTAGTAGCAGTTGTAGTAGTAGTCGTAGTTGTTGTTGTTGTTTTTGTTGTATTAGGTGTAATAGTAGTAGTTGTTGTAGTTGTGGTAGTAGCAGCAGTAGTAGCCGGAGTTGGATTAGGAGTGCTAGTTGTTGTTGTAGTAGTCATAGTAGTCGGAGTAGTTGTAGCAGAAGTAGTCGTAATAGTAGTAGTAGTAGTACTAGTAGATTTTGTAGGAGTAGTAGTAGTAGTAGCAGCAGTAGTAGTAGTAGTAGCCGTAATAATAGTAGAAGTTGTAGGAGGAGTAGTAGTAGTAGTAGTAGTAGTATAAATAGTAGTAGTAGTAGTATTAATAGGATTAGTTGGAGTAGTTATTATTGTTGTTGTGGTATTAGTAGTAGTATTAGTAGTAGTAGTAGTAGTTGTTGTTGTTGCAGCAGCAGAAGTAGTAGTAATAGCAATTGAAGTTACAGTAGTAGTAGTAGCAATCGCAGCATCAGCAGTAGTAGTTGTAGTTGTTGTTGTGGCAGTTGTAGTAGTAGAAACAGTAGTAGCAATGGTAACATTAGTAAGAGTAGTAGCAAAATTAGTTGTAGTAGTATTAGTAGTAGAATTAGTAGGAGAAGTATTAGGAGCAGTAGTGATAGCAGCAGCTGCAACAGTAATAGTAGTAGTAGTGCAGTAGTAGCTGCATAGTAGTAGCTGTAGTTGTAACAGAAGTAGTAGTTGCAGTAGTAATAGTTGTTGTAGTGGTTATTGTAGTAGTAGTAGCAGTAGCAGAAATAATAGTAATAATTGTAGTTGTAATAGTACTAGTAGTAGCAGTAGTAGTGGTAGTAGTAGTTGAAGTAGTAGGAGTACTAGTCAAAGTTGGTGTAGGAGTAGGAGTAGTATTAGTAGTAGTAGTATTAGTGGTAGTAGTTGTAGCAGTAGAAGTAGTAGTGTTAGTATCAGTAGTGTGAGTAGTAGTAGTGGTAGTAGTAGTAGTAATAGTTATAATAGTAGTTATAGTTGTTGTTGTATTAGTCGCGGTAGTAGTAGTAGTGGTCGTAGTAGTAGTAGTAATAGCAGTAGTAGTGGTAGTAGTAGAAGTAGCAGCAGTTGTTATCATTGTACTAGCAATTCTAGGAGTAGTAGTAGTGCTTGTAGTATGAGTTGGAGTAGGAGTCGTAGTAGCAGTAGTAGTATTTGGAGTCTGGGTAGTAGTCATTGAAGGAGTAGTAGTAGCAGTAGGATTTGGAGTACGAGTGGCAATAGCAATAGTTGTAGTAGTTGTAGTAGTAGTAGTTATAGGAGCTTCAGCAGCAACATCTTTAGTTGTATAGTAGTTATTGTTGTATTCCTAGTAGTAGTAGTAGCAGCAGTAGTTAGTGGACTAGTAGTAGTGGTTGGATTAGTAGTGGAAGGAGCTGTAATAGAAGTAATCGTAGTTGTTGTGGGTGTAGTAATAGTAATAGTAGTTGTAGTTATGGCAGTTGTGTAGTAATAGTAGTAGCAGTAGCAGTAATCCGAATGCTAAGGGTATTAGTAGAAGTAGAAGTAGTCATAATAGTAGTAGTAGTAGTAGTAATAGTACTAGTCATTGTAGCAGCAGCAGCAATAGTAGTAGGAGTTGTAGTCGTAGAAGTTGCTGGAGTGTGAGGAGTAGTAGGTAGTCGCAGAAGTTGTAGGTGGGTTAGGAGTAGTAGTTGTAGTAGTATAGTAGTAGTGGTAGTAGTTGTAATAGTAGTAGCAGTAGGGATGTTAGTGTTAGTAGTTATAGTAGTCGTTGAAGTAGTAGTACTAGAAGAAGTAGTAATAACAGTTGTAGTAGAAGTAGCAGTAGTTGTAGTAGTAATAGAAGTAGCAATAGTTGCAGTCGTAGTAGTGGCAGCAGTAGTAGTAGCAGCAGTATTAGGAGGAGCTATAGTCATAATAGTAGTTGTTGTTGTATAGTAATAGTAGTTGAATTAGTAGTAGTAGAAGTAGTAGTAATAGTAGTAGCTGTAGCACGTGTAGTAGTAGCAGTAGTAGCTGAAGTAGTTGTAGCAGAAGTAGTAGTAGTGCGAGAGGTAATAGCAGTAGAGTAGTAGCAGTAGTAGTAGAGGTAGTTGTAGCAGCAGTAGTAGTAGTCGGAGTAGCAAAAGCAAAAGTTGATGTAGTAGCAATAGTTGTAGTTGTAACTATAGTAGTAGCAGCAGAAGTAGTTGTAATAGGAGTAGTAATAGTAGTAGTAGTAGTAGTAGTCGTAGTCGTAGCAGTAGTAGTAGTAGTAGCGGTAGCTGTAGCAACAGCAGCAGCAGTAGTAGCAGTAGTAGTAGTGGTAGCTATAGCAGCAGTAGTGGTAGTAGCAATAGCAGAAGTTGATGTAGTAGCAATAGTTGTAGCTCTAGCTATAGTAGCAGTGGCAGTAGTAGTAGTAGTAATAGGAGCAGTAATACTAGTAGTAGTAGCAGTAGTAGTAGAAGTAGAAGTAGTAATAATAGTAGTAGTAGTAGTAATAGTAGTAGAGTGGTTTCAGCACTTGTAGTAGCAGAAGCAATAGTAGGAATAGTAGCAGTAGTAGCCGTTGTTGTAATATTAGTAGTAGTAGTATTAGTAGCAGTGGTTGTAGTAGTAGTTTTTGTTGTTGTTGTTGTAGTTGTTGTAGTAGTTGTAGCAGTCGATATAGCAGAAGTAGTTGTAGAAGTAGTAGCAGCAATCATCGTAGCTATAGTAGTAGAATTTTTAGTTGCAGAAGTAGCAGTAGTAGTAGCAATAGCAGCACGAGCTGTAGTAGCAGTAGTAGTACTAGTAGTAGTAGAAATATTTGTAGTAATAGTAGCAGCAGTAGTACTAGTAGTATTAGAAGTAGTAGTAGTAGTTGTTGTAGTAGAAGTACTTGTACTAGCATTATTAGAAGTAGTTGTAGTAGGAATGGTAGTAGTGGTTGTAGTTAGAGAAGTAGTAATAGTGGTTGTAGGATTAGTAGTAGCAGAAGTAGCAGTTGTAGCAGTAGTCGTAGTAGCATTGGGAGCAGTAGTAGTAGTGTCCGAGGTAGCAGTAGTAGCATTTGTAGAAGTAGTAGTGGTTGTAGTAGCAGAAGTAGTAGTGGGAGTAGGAGTAGTAGTACCCGAAGTAGCAGCAGCAGTAGTAGTAGTACCATTTCTAGTAGTACACGAAGTAGCATTTGTAGCAGTTGTAGAAGTAGTAGTAGTAGTAGTAGTAGTAGTAGCAGTAGTAGCAATAATACCTGAAGTAGCAATAGCAGCAGTTGTAGAAGTAGAAGTATTAGTAGTAGTAGTAGTAGTAGTAACAGTAGTAGCGGTAGTTATTGTAGTAATAATAGTAGAAGTTGTAGCAGTAGTAGTAGTAGCAGTTTTGGTAGTAGCGGCTGTAGTAGTAGAAGTAGTACTTGTATGTGCAGTTGTAATAACTGTAGTAGTTGTAGTAGTAGTAGAAGTATTAGTAGCAGCAGTAGTAGTTGTTGTTGTTGTTGTTGTTATTGTTGTTATAATAGTATTAGTAGCAGCAGTAGCAACAATAGTAGTGGCAGTAGTAGCTACAGTAGTAGTAGTAGTTTTAGTAGTAGTAGGGGTAGTAGAAGTAGTAGCAGCAGCAGTAGTAGTAGTAGTAGTACAAGTAGTATTACAAGAAGCAGTAGTTGAAGAAGTAGTAGCAGCATAGTGGCAGTAGAGTAGTGGTTGGTGTATCAAGATAGTAGCGCGCGCACAGTAGTAGCATAGTAATAGTAGCTGCAGTTGTACTACTAATAGTAGTAGTAGTTGTAGTTGTAGTAGTACTAGTAGTGGTAATATTAGCAACAACAACAATAGTAGTAGTAGTAGTAGTAGTTACTGCAGCAACGATAGCAGCAGCAGTAGCAGTAGTAGTAGGTCCAATAGTAGTTGTAGTAGCAGTAGTAGAAGCAATCGTAGTAGAAGCAATAGTAGTAGAAGCGGCCGTTGTAGTAGTTGTAGTTGCAGCAGTTGTATCTGTAGTAGTTGTTGGAGTAGCAGAAGAAGTAGTAGTAGTAGTTGCTATAGTAGAAGTAGTAGGTTTATTCGTAGTAGCAGCAGCAGTAGTAGTGGTGGTAGTAGTAGTAGTTGAAGTAGTTGGTGTAGTGGCAGTAGTAGCAGTAGTAGTAATGGTAGTATTAGTAGTTGTAGTAAGAGTGGTGGTCGTAGTAGTAGTAGTACTAGTGGTAGTAGTAATAGAAGTAGTCGTAATAGTAGTAGTAGTAGTGGTGGTGGTAGTACTAGTAGTAGTAGTAGGAGTTGGAGTAGGGGTAGTAGCATGAGTATTGGTAGTCATTGCAGTGGTAGTAGTAGCAGTTGTAGTACCAGTAGTTGTAGTAGTAGTAGGAGTAGTAGTTGTAGTAGTAATTGTAGTAGCAGTAGTTGTAGTATTAGCAGTAGTACTAGAAGTAGTAAGAGTAGCAACAGAATTAGTAGGAGTATTACTAGTGTAGAAGTTGTAGAAGTAGTTGTAGAAGAAGTGGTACGAGTAGTAGCAGTAGTGGTAGCAGTAGTAGCTGTAGCAGCTACAATAGTAGTAGAACTAGTAGTAGAAGTAGCAGTAGAAGTAGTAGTAGTTGGAGGAGGAGTAGTAGTAATAGCAACTGCAGTGGTAATAGTAGTAGTCGTAGTAGTAGCAGTAGTAGCAGTAGTAGTAGGAGTAGTAGCTACAATAGAAGTAGTAGTATTAGTAGTAGTGATTGTAGTAATAGTAGCAGAAGTAGTAATAGTTGTAGTAGTAGTAGTAATAGTTGGGGCTGTAGCAGTAGTAGCAGAAGTAGTAATAGTACTAGTTGTAGTAGTAGTAGTAGTAGTAGTAGTAGCAGTTGTAGTAGTTGTTGTTGCAGTTAAAGCAGTAGTAGTGGAGGTTGTAGAAGTAGTTCTAGTAGCAGTTACAGCAGTAGTAGCAATAGCGTAGTAGAAGCAGTAGTTTAGTAGTAGTAGCAGCAGTAATAGTAGTATTAATAGTAGTACCAGTAGTAGTAGTAGCAGTAGTACTTGTAGTAGGGGACGGAAAATAAGTCTCTTGAGCCATGATTTTCGAATAAGAAGCAGATTGAGAAAGGAGAGTCAAAGAGGTTGAGCACAAGAAAAGAGATTGTAGGAGTAAAAGCAACAACAATAGTAGTAGTAGTAGTTGTTGCCATAGTTGTAGCAGAAGTAGTACAGTAGTAATAGACGTAGTAGCAGTAGCAGCAGTAGTAGTAGCAATAGTAGGTGTAGTAGCAGCAGCAGCAGTAGTAGTAGTACTAGTGGCAGTAGTAGCTAAGTAGGAGTAGTTGTAGTGAAAGTAGTAGCTGTTGCCGTAGTCGTCATAGTAGTAGTTGTAGCAGAAGTAGTAGAAGTGGTAGTAGTAGTAGTTGTTGTTGTAGCAGTAGTGGTAGCAGTAGTAGTAGTAGCAACACTCATAGCACTAGTACTAGTAGTGGTAGTCCTAGAAGTAGTAGTAGTTGTAGAATAAGTAGTAGTAGTAGTAGCAGCAACAGTCGTAGGAGCAGTAGTAGTAGTTGCTGGAGTAGTACCAGTAGTAGTAGTAGTCATAATATTATTATTATTAGTAGTAGTAGTAATTGTTGTTCATGTTGTTGCAATAGTATTAGTAGTAGTAGTAGCAGCAAAACTATAGTAGTAGTAGTAGTTGCCACATCAGCACGAGTAGTAGAAGTAGCAACTGTAGTAGTAGCTATAGTACTACCAACAGAAGTAGTAGTAGCATAAGTAGTAGCAGTAGTAGTAGTTGTAGTTGTAGTAGTAATAGCAGTAGCAAGAGTATTTAGTATTTATAGTTGTTGTAGTAGTGGCACTAGTAGTAGCAGTAGTAGCAGCAGCTGTAATAGTAGTAGAAGCAGTTGTTGTAGCATTTGTAGCAGCAGCAGCATTATTAGTAGTAGTTGTAGCAGTCGTAGTAGTAGTATTAGTAGTGGTAGCATTAGTAGCAATAGTAGTATTTGGATTAGTAGTAGTAGTAATAGTAGTAGTAGTAGTAGTAGTAATAGTTGAAGTAGTAGTAGTTGCAGTAGTACTAGTAGTAGTGTTAGTAGCAGTAGTAGTAGCAACAACAATAGTAGCAGTAGTACTAGTCGTAGCAGTACTACTAGTAGTAGCAGTAGTAGCAATCATAGCAGTAATAGAAGTAGGAGTAGTAGTAGTAGTAGTCGTAGTAGTTGTAGGAGTAGCAACAGCAGTAGTAGTAGTATTAGCGGTAGTAGTAGTAGTAGTAGCGGCAATAGTAGTATTAGTAGTAGTAGTTGCAGTAGTAGTAGCAATAGTTGTTGTTGTAGTAGTAGAAGTTGCAGCAACACTCGTAGCAGCAATAGTAGTTGAAGCAACACTTGTAGCCATAGTAGTTATTGCAGCAGCAGTCGTAGCAGTACTAGTAGCAATAGTAGTTGTAGTAGATTTAGAGTGTAGTGTTTGGGGTTTAGATCTTAGGGTTTAGGGTTTATGGTTTTGTAGTAGCAGTAGGAGTAGTAGTAGTTGTAGTAGTAGTAGTAGCAGTTGTTGTGGTAGTATTAGTAGCAGCAGTAGTATTCGGATAAGTAGTGGTATTAGTAGTAGTAGCAGTAGTAGCAACTTTAGTACCAGTCATAGCAATACTACTAGTAGTAGCGGTAATAGTAGAAGAGCAGTAGTAGACGCAGTAGTAGTAGTACCATAGTAGTAGGAGTAGTAGTAATAGTAGTAGTAATAGTAGTAGTAGTAGTAGTAGTAGTAGTAGTAGTAGTAGTAGTAGTAGTAGTAGTAGTAGTAGTAGTAGTAGCGGCAACAGCAATTGTTGTAGTAGTAGTAGTTGTAGTAGCAGCAGCAGTTGTTGTTATAATAGCTGTAGAAGTTGTAGCAACACTCATAGCCTTGTAGTAATCATAGCAGCACTCGTAGTGATAGTAGTTATGGCAGCTGTAGTTGTAGCAGTAGTAGTAGCATTAATGGTAGCAGCAGTTGTAGTAGTAATAGTAGTAGAAGCACTACCAGTAGCACCAGCAATAGTAGTACTAGTAGAACTAGAAGAAGAAGTAGTAGTAGTAGTAATAGTAGTAGTAATAGTCGTAGTAGTAGTCATACTAGTAGTAAATGTAATATTAGTAGGACTAGGAGTAGTATTAGTAGTAGTAGTAATAGCACAATAACAGCAATAGTCGCAGTAATTGTACAAGTTGGAGTGGTAGTAGCAATATTAGTGGTAGCAGCAGTAGTAGTAGCAATATTAGTAGCAGTACCTATAGTAGCTATGGCAGCAGTGGTAGTACTAGTAGTAGGAGCAGCAGAAGCAGTAGTAGTAGTAGTAGCTGAAGTTGTGTTATTAGTAGTATATTACCAGTAGTACTATTAGTAGTTGTTGTGGTAGTGGTAATAGTAGCAGCAACAGTAGTAGTTGTTGTTGTTGTAGTACCACTAGTAGTAGCAGTAGTTGTAACAGTAGTAGCAATAGCAGTACTAGTTGTTGTAGGAGAAGTAGTAGTAGTTATTGTTGTTGTAGTAGTTGTAGGAGAAGTAGCAACGGTGGTAATAGTAGTAGAAGTAGTAGAAATAATTGTAGTAGTACTACTAGCAGTTGTAGTAGTAATAGTAGTAGTAGTAATAGTAACAGCAGTAGTAGCTGTAGTATCAGTAGCAGCAGTAGTTGAAGCAACAGTAGTAGTAGCAGTAGTAGTAGACACAACAACATAGGCAGTAATAGTAGTAGTAGTAGAAGTAGTTGTGGGAGAAGTAGTACTAGTGGTAGTAGTTGTTGTTGCAGTAGCTGTAATGATATGAGAGGTAGTTAGAGTCGCAATAACAGTAGTAGTTGTAGTAGTAGTAGCAAAAGTAGTAGTAGTAGTAGTAGCAGTAGTAACAGCAGCAGCAGCAGTTGTTGTAGTAGTACTAGTTGCAATACTAGCAGTAGCAATAGTAGTAGTTGCTGTAGTTGTAGGAGAAGTAGTACTAGTAGTTGTAGTAGTTGCAGTAGAAGTAGTTGTAGTAGTTGTGCTATTAGCAGCAATAGTAGCAATAGTAGTAGTAGTAGTAGTAATAGTAGTAGTGGTAGTAGTAGTGCCAGTAGCAGTAGTAGTAGATGTCGTAGTACGAGCTATGGTATTAGTAGTAGTAGTAGTATTAGTAGTTGCAATAGGAGCAGCAACAACAACAACAGCAGTTGTAGTTGAAGCAGTACTAGTAGTAGCAGTCGTATTAGCAGTAGTAGAAGTTTTATAGTAGTAGTAGTTGTTGTAGCAGTAGTAGTAGAAGTAGCAGCAGTAGTAGTAGTAATTATAGTAGTACTGGTACTAGCTGCTGCTGTAGAAGCAGTAGGAGTAGCAGCAGTTGTAGTATTAGCAATACTAGTAACAGCAGTAGTTGTTGCAATAGTAGCAGCAGCAGTGGCAGTAGTAGCAGCAGTAGCAGTTGTAGTAGTAGTAGTGGTGGTAGTAGTAGTAGTACCAATACCCATAGCAGCAGCAATAGTAGTAGTAGTTAGTAGTAGTTGTGGTAGTAGCAGAAGTAGCAGCAGTAGGAGTAGCAGAAGCAGTAGCAATAGTGCTAGTAGCAGTCGTAACAGTAGTAGTAGTAATAGTAGTAGCAGTTGCAGTAGCAGCAGCAGCAACAGTAATAGTAGTACAAGTAGTTGTAGTAGTTGTTGTAGCAGTAGTTATAATAGTAGTAGAAGTAGCCGTAGTAGTAGGAGTTGTAGTAGTAGTAGTAGTAGAAGTAACAATAGCAATAGTAGTAATAGTAGTAGTAGAGTAGTAGTCATAGTAGTAGTAGTTGCAGTAGTAGTAGTAATAGTAGTAGCAATAATAGTAGTAGTAATAGTAGCAACAACAGTAATAATAATTGTAGTAGTAGCAGTCGTAGTAGTCGTAGTAGTTGTAGTAGTTGTAGTAGTAGCAAAACTCCCAGCAGCACTCTTAGCCATCGTAGTAGTTGCAGTAGTAGTTGTAGCATTAGCATTAGCAATAGTAATAGCAGCATTAGTAATAGTAGCTATAATAGTAGCAACATTAGAAGCAGTAGCAGCTGTAGTCGTACTAGTCGAAGTAGAATTAGTAGTAGTAGAAGTAATAGTACTAACAGTAGTAGTAGTAGTAGTAGTAGTAGTAGTAGTAATAATAATAATAGTAGTAGCAGTAATAGTAGTAGAAGGAGGAGGAGAAGGAGTAAAAGTAGGAGTAGTAGCAGTAGTTGAAATAATACTAGTAGCATTAATTGTAATAGTAGTAGAAATCGTAGTAGTACAATTAGTAATAGTAGTAGTTGTGGTCAGTGTATTATGAGCAGTAGTAGCAGGAGAAGTAGTAGCAGTAGAAGTAACAATAGTAGTTGTATTAGATGTACTAGTAGTAGTAGCAGAAGAAGTAGTAGCAGTAGTAGCAGAAGAAGAAGCAGTCACATTAGTAGTTGCAGTAGTAGTACTACTATTGCTACAACTGCTGCTATAACGACAACTACGACTACGAGTGTTGCTGCTACTTCTACTACTACTGTTGTTGCTGCTACTACTGCTGCTACTTTTGCTGCTGCTGCTACTACTACTGCTACTCTTACTTCTCTTATTACTACTACTATTGCGGCTGCTGCTACAACTACTACTTCTATTACTACTACATCTTCTACTACTACTACTACAACTGCTCCTACAGCGACTACCACTATTGGTACCAGAGCTCCACTACTACTAGAACTTCTTCTACTACTACTACAACTACTGCTTCTATTGCTGCTCTACTGCTGCTACTATTACGGCTACTACTGCTACTACAACAATAACCACTACTCTACTACTACTCCTCCTCCTAGTACTACTACTACTGCTAAAATTGCCATTGCAACTATGACTACAACTACTGTTGCTACTACTAGAAGAACTAATACTACACCTAATACTATAAACACTACTACCACTACTACTATTACTACTACTACTACTACTACTACTACCACCACCACTACTACCACTACTACTACACCTACTACTCCTACTATTGTGATTACTACTGTCACTAATAATATTACTACTACTACTACTACTATTTCTACAGCTTTTACTACTTCTACTGTCACGACTACTACTACTCCTACTACTACTATTACTACTACTACTGCTCCTTCAACAACCCCAACTCCTACACTTACTCCTATTACTACTACAACAACAACTACTACTGCTTCTACTACTACTACTACTATTTGTATTACTACAACTACAACTACTATTACAACTGCTTCTACAACTACTACTAGTACTACTACTACTGCTACTGGTGCTAATACTACTGCTACTACTACTATTGTTATTGCTACTGCTACTACTGCCACTACTGCAACTACTGCTACTACTACTACTCCTCCTCCTACTACTGCTACTATTGCTACTACTACTTGAAGTAGTAGTGCTACTAGTACTGCTACTTCTCATACACCAACTTCTACTCCTAAAACTATACCTACTATGACTTATGCTCCAAGAATTACTACTACTATTACTGCTACTATTACTACTACTATTACTATTACGAATACTACTACTACTCCTACTACAACGACTACTTCTGCTACTACTATTGTTGCTACTACTACCATAACTATTGCTACTACTACTATAACTACACCAACTACTACTACTACTACCACCCCTGCTACTACTACTACTCCTTCTACTTGCACTACTACTGCTATTACTACTACTACTGCTACTGCTACTACAACTACTACGACAACTAACATTACTACGGCTACTACAACTATTTCAACTACAACTACTTCTGCTACTACAACAACTACCACTACCACTCTTGCTGCTACTGCTACTGCTACTACTCCTACTACTACTGCTACTACTACTACTACAACTACTACTACAACTTCTACAAGAACTCCTACTACAACTACTACCACTTCTGTTACTACTGCTACAACAACTGTTGTTGCTGTTGTTGCTCTTGCCGCTACTGCGCCTACTGTCCTTCTACTCCAACTACTGCTATTATGACAACTCCTACTACTACTTTGATTACTACTACTACTCTTATTACCACTTGTACTCCTACTCCTCCACCTACTACTACTACTATTCCTCCTCCTCCTACTTCTACTACTACTACTACTACTCCTACTCCTGCTATGGCTACTACTACTACTCCTACTTGTACTACAACTACTACAACTTGTACTACCACTTCTACTCCAACTCCTACACCTACAACTACAACTGCTACAACTACTACAACTACTACTACTCCTACTGCTACTGCTACTACTACTACTACCACTACTCCGATTACTCTTACTCCTACTCCAACTCCTACTACTACTACAAATACCACTACAACTAATACTACTACTAGAAATACTACTACTAATACTACTTCTACTACAACAACAACAACTACTACTACGCCGCCTACTCCAGCTCCTGCCACCACTACTACTACAACTACTCCTACTATTGCTACTACTACTCATACTACTGCTAGTACTACTACTAGTACTACTACTACTACTACTACTCCTACTCCAACTCCTATACCTACTTCTACACCTATAACTAGTATTACTACTACTACAATAACTACTACTACTACAACTACAACAACTGTTACTAGTTCTACTGCTACTAGTGCTATTACTACTACTTCTATAACTACTATTCCTACTATGACAACTACTACTTCTGATATTACCACTACTACTACTACTACTAATACTAATACTACTACTACTACTACTACAACTGTTGTTGCTCCTACTACTAATACTAGTACTACTACTTCTACTACTAGTACTGCTAGTACTACTACTACTACCCTGCTTCTAATACTACTACAACTATCACTCCTGCTACTACTACTACAATGACAACTGCTACTACTACTGCTATTATTATTATTATTACTACTACTACTATAACAGCTGCTACTACTACTACTACTACCACCACGACTACCACTACTACAACAACAACTACTACTACAACAACTGCTACAACTACAACTACTATTACTACTGCTATTATTACTACTACTACTTCTAATGCTTCTACTACTACTACTATTGCTACTACAATTACTCCTACTACTACTACTTCTACTACTACTACTTCGACTCTTATTGTTAATATTACTACTACTACAACTTCTACTACAACTACAACTACTACTAGTACTACTACTACAACTACTATTGCAACAAATACAACAACAACTACTACAACTACTGTTGTTGCTACTACTAATAGTACTACTACTAAACCTACTACTACAAATACTACTACTAGTACTACTACCACCACTACTACTACTATAACTACTTCTATTGCTATGACTACTTCCACTACTATTACTACTACTACTATCACTACTACAACTACTACTGCTACTATTGCGATTACCACAGCTACTACTACAACTACAGCTGCTACCACTACTGCTACTGCCACTCTTGGTACTACTTCTATTGCTATTACTACTACTGCTGCTACTACTTCCATTGATACTGTACGACTCCTCCTCCTACAACTACTATAACTACTACTACTACTACTCCTACTACTACCCCTACTCTTGCACCTTCTCCTATTACTACTATTACTGTACTACTCCTCCTCCTACAACTACTATAACAACTACTACTACTATTACTAATTCTCCTACTACTACTACTACTACTACTTCCGCTACAACAACAACTACTACTACAACTACGACAACTACTATTACTACAAGTACTACTACTACTTCTACTACTACCACTACTACTACTACTAAAACTACTACACATACTATAATGACTATTGTTAGTACTACTACTACTCCAACAACTACTACTATTATTACTGGTAGTACAACTACTACTATTACTACTACTACTACTACTACTACTACTACTACTACTACTACTACTACTACTACTACTACTACTATTGCTACTGCTATCACTACTAGTACTACTACTACTCCTACTACTGATAATATTGCTACGCGTCTGCTTCTACTACTACTTCTACTAATATAACTGCTGCAACTACTACTACTACTACTACTACTACTACTCCTCCTCCTCCTCCGACTACTATGTTTGTGGCTACTATTATTACTATTGGTACAACTACTGCAGCTGCTACTACTATTACTACAGCCGCTACTACTACTTCTACTACCGCTATCACTACTACTACTACTATTACTGCCACTTCTACTACTACAACTTCTACTACGACAACTATTGCTACTGCTGCTACTACTACTTATATTACTACTGCCATTTATACTTCGGCTTCTACTACTCCTCCTACAACAATAACAACTACTACTTCTGTTGCTACTTCTGCTACTCCTACTACTTCTCCTACCACTGCTACTAATTCTGCTACTATTACCACTAGTGCTACTGCTACTACTTCTACTATTACTACTGCTACTACTACTACTACCATTTATATTACTTCTACTATGACTACTAGTACAAATGCTAATAGAACTACAATAATGTATTTTACAATTACAACTACTATTGCTATTACCGCTACAACTACTACTATAACTATGACTAGTATTTCTACTTCTGCTGCTCCTACTGCTACTGCTTCAACTGCTACTGTAATTACCACTACTACTGCTACTACAACTACTACTGCAACTGATACTACCGCTACTACTAATACTGCAACTACAACTTCAACTACTACTACTACTTCTCCTACTACTACAACTTATACTACTACTACTACTATAATAGCTACTGCTACTACTACTACCGCTATAACTACTACAGCTACTACTACTGCTATAGCTACTATGACTACTACTACTCCTACAACAACAACTACTACTACTGCAGTAGCTATAACTACTGCTACTACTACTGCTACTCCAAATAATACTTCTACAATTCCTACTAATATGACTTTTAGTACTACTGCGGCACCTACTACCACTACTAGTACTACTACTATACTATTTCTGCTGCTACAACTGCTACTACTACGATGAGTTATAGTCCTACAACTACTTCCACTATTACATCTACTACTACAAATATTACTACGATTGATACTACTGCAACTACTATTACTACTATGACTATTACTACCACTAGTACTACAACTACTAATCCTCCTACTACTAGAACTATTACTACCACTGTTGTTGCTGTTGTTGTTGTTGCTACTAATGATACTACCCCTCCTACTATTTCTACTACAACTACTACTATAACTACTAGTACTGCTCTACTACTGCGACTACTTCTGTTACTACTATTACTAGTACTACTACTACTACTTCAGCTATTACTATTCAAGCTCCAACTATTGCCACTACTGCTACTACTAAAATAAATACTAGAATTACAATAAAAACTGCTACTACTACTACCACTACTACAACTGCTATAGCAACTACTCTTAGTATTGCTATTGCTACAACTGCTTCAACTGCTACTGCTACTGCTACTACGACTGTTGCTTCAACTACTACTACTACTATTACAACTACTTCAGGTACTACTCCTACTACTACTATTTATACTTCTACTACTAATACTGCTACTAATACTACTACTGCTGCTGCTGCTACTACTTCTACTAATACCACTACTGCTACTACTAGTATTACTATTAATACTACTACTCATACTGCTACTACTTCTGCAACCATAACTACGACTGCTACTACTATAACTTCTGCTACTACTGCTACCATAGCTACCACTACTACGACTGCGGCTATTATTATTAAAACAACTACTACTAATGCCACTACTACTACTACCACAACCACTACTACTGCTAATATTGCTACTAATACTACTAATACTGTCGCTGTTGCTCCAACTACTACTACTACCACTGCTGCTACTATTTCTACTACTACTACTAGTACTATTACTACTGCTACTACTTCTGCTATTACAACAACTACTACTACTTTTGCTACTATGGCTACTACAACTACTTCCCTAATAATGATTATTGCAACTACTACTGGTACTATTGCTACTGCTACAACTTCTACTACGACTACTACAACTACTATTACTATCATTACCACTACTACTTCTATAACTACTACTACTGCTATTGCAACATTTGCTGCTACTGCTACTACTACAACTACTATGTCTACCATTACTACTATGAGTACTATTACTAAGACGACTACTATTACTAGCACTAGTACTTCTACTACTACTGCTACTACAATCACCGTACTACTGCTCTACTTCTACTACTACTACAATTACTATTGCTACTAATATTTTTTTCTACTACTATTACTATTATTGCTACTACTACTTTTGATATTAATACTACTTCTACTGCTACTACTACTACTATTGCTACTGCTGTAGTAGCTGCTGCTGCTACTACTACTACTATTACCGCTACTGCTAATACTACTACAACTACTGCAATTACTACTATTGCTGCTACCACTACTACTACTATTATACCTCCATCTCCAACTACTATGCCCACTTCTTCTCCTACAGCTACAACTGCTACTACTGCTACTGCTTACGCTAGTACTACTACTACTTCTCCACCTACTATACTACTATTACCACTACTATGACTAATGTTATTGTTATTGTAGCTACTATTGCTACTAGTACTACTACTGTTGCTGCTACTACTGCTACTGTTACAATAACTACTGCTACTATTGCTACTTGTGCTATTGCAACTACTACTCCTATTACTACTACTACCACTACTACTACGAATACTACTACTGCTACCACTACTGCTACTATTACTGCTGCTATTACTACTACAACTACTACTGCGATTACAACTGCTACCAATTCAATAGCTACTACTCCTACTATTTCTCCTAATACTACTACAGCTTCCACTATTATCGCTACTACTACTACAACTACTTTTGCTGCTATTGCTACTAAAATAACTGCTGTTGCTGCTACTACTATTACTACTAATACTACTACAGCTTCCACTATTATCGCTATTACATCTACAAGTTCTATTGCTACACCTACTGCTACTCCTACTACTACTGCTGCAACTCAAATTACCACAACACCTACTACTACTGCTCAAACAACTACTACTCCAATTGCTAAACCTACTCTAACTACTAGTACTACATCAACAACAACTACTAACACTACTGGTACTACAACTACTAGTAACACAACAACTACTACTACTAGTAACACAACAACTACTGCTACTGCTACTGCTACTACTACTAGTACTACTACTACCAGCAATAACTGCTACTACTGCTACTACTACTACAACAGCTACTGCTACTATTACTACTATTACTACTACTACTACCACGACTACTGCTACTACTACTACTATTCCGTCTACTACAAAAACTACTAATACTACTGCTGGTACTCCTAATACTACGACTGTTATTATTAATACTATTATTAGAACTACTACTACAACTACAATAACAACTGCTACTACATCTACTACTACTAATACTGTTGCTGCTACTACAACTAGAATTACAACTACTACTCCTACTACTTTTGTTACTACTACTACAGCTATTTCTACTACTACTACTACTGCTGCTGCTACTACTACTCTCACTACTACTACTACTACTACTTCTATTACTACAACTACTTCTACTACTACTAATACTTTTGTTGCTACTACCACTACTTCTACAACTATAACTATGACAGCTACTACTACTACTTCTCCTACTACTGCTACTTATACTACTACAACTTCTGCTACCACAGCTACGACTGTGGCCATTATTATTAAAAATCCTAAAACTACTAATATGACTACTACTACTACTACTACTACCACCACCACCACCACCACCACCACTACTAAAACTACTATGACTACTACTAGTAATACTAGAGCTATCACTCCAAGTAGTACTACTACCAATGCTACTACTATTACTTCTACTACTACTGGTACTGCTACTGCTGCTGCTGCTACTACTTCCACTACTACAGCTACTACTACTAGTTCTCCAACTACTACTACTTCTACTACTCCTAGTGCTATTGCTACTGCCACAAGTAGAAGTTATAGAAGTAGGGGCAGTAGTCATAGTAGTAGTAGTAGTAGAAGTAGTAGTAGCAGCAGTAGTAGTAGAAGTATTGATAGTAGTACTAGCAATAGTGATAGCATTAGAAGTACTAGTAGTAGTAGCGGGAGAAGTGTTAGGTGTGGCAATTGGAGTAGGAGTAACAGTAGTAATAGTAGTAGTAATTATAGTAGTAGTAGTCAGAGTAGTAGCAGAATTAGTAGTAGTACTAGTAGTAGGAGCAGTAGTAGGGGTAGTCATAGGACTTGGAGAAGATATAGTAATAGTAGTAGTAACAGTAGTAGTAGCAATAGTAGGAGTAGTAGCAGTAATAATAGTAGAAGTAGTAGTTGGAGTAGTAGTTATAGTAGTAGTGTAGTAGTAGGAGTAGCAGCAAAAGTAGTAGTAGTGGCAGTCGTAATAGTAGTAGTAGTATTAATAGCAGTAGTAGGTGTAGTAGTACTAGTAAAAGTTGTAGAAGTAGTCGTGGTAGAAGTAGTTATAGAAGTAGTAGTAGTAGGGGTTGTAGTAGTAGTTGTATGAGTAGTAGTAGTAGTAGTAGTAGTAGCTATTATTGTTATTGTAGTATTAGTATTAATAATAGCAGTTGTTGGTGTAGTAGAAGTAGTACTAGAAGTAGTAGTTGAAGTAGTAGCAGTGGTAGTAGAAATTGTAGTCATAGTAGTAGCAGTAGTAGTAGTAGTGGAGGTCATAGTAGTTGTAGTAGTAGCAGTTGTAGTGGAAATAGTAGTAGCTATGGAAGTAGAAATAGTAGTCATCGTAGTAGAAGTAGTAGCAGTAGTAATTGTAGTAGTAGTAGTTGTTGTAGTAGTAGTCATAGTCGTAGTAGTAATAGGAGCAGCAGTAGTAGTAGGAGTACTAGTTGGACTAGTAATAGTAGTAGTAGTAGTAGTAATAGTAGTAGTAGTAGCAGTAGCAGTAGTAGTAGTAGTAGTTGTAGTAGTAGTAGTAGGAGGAGGAGGAGGAGGAGGAGGAGTAGTTGTTGTAATAGTAGTAATTGTATTAGCTGTAGTAGTCAAAGTAGTAGTGGTAGCTGTAGTAGTTGTAGTAGTAGTAATAGTAGTAGTAGTATTAGTAGTAGATGCAGTAGGAGTAGTAGTAGGTGTAGGCATAGTAGTAGTAGTAATAGTAGTGGTAGTAGTAGTGAAAAAAATAGACGTAGTGGAAGTAGTGGCAATAGTTGTTGTTGTAATAGACATAGTAGTAATATTAGTAGTAGTGCTAGTAGTTATTATTGTTGTAGTAGTAGAAGCAGCAATAGTAGTAGTAGTAGTAGTAGTGGTACTAGTGGTAGCTGCAATAGTAGTTCTTGTAGTAGTAGTAGTTGCAGTAGCAGCAGCTGTAGTCGTAGTTGCAGTAGTATTAGTAGTAGTAGTAGTAGTAGTAGTAGTAGTAGTAGTAGTAGTAGTAGTATTAGTAATAGTAGTATTAGTTGTACTGGTAGTAGAACTATTAATGTTGTAGTAAGAGTGGTAGTACTTGCAGTATTAGTAGTTGTAGTAGGAGAATTTGTAATAATTTTTGTAGTAGTAGTAATAATGGTAGCAGTGGGAGAAATAGTAGTATCAGTAGGAGTAGCAGTGGTAGTCGTAGGAGTAGTTATGGTTGTAGTAGCTGTAGTAGTAGTAATAGTAGTAGTTGTAGGAGTAGTAGTCATAGTCGTAGTAGTGGAAGGAGTAGTCATATTCGCAGTAGCAGTAGTAGAAGCCGTAGCAGCAATAGTAGTAGGAGTAGTACGAAGAGAAATAGTAGCAGTAGCTGCAGAAGTAATAGTAGTAGTGGTAGTAGTAGCAGTTGTAATAGTGTCTTAAGAAGTAGTAGTAATAGTTGTTGTATTTGTATTAGCAGCAGCAGTAGTTGTTGCAGTAGTAGTAGTTATAGTAGTACTAATAGCGGTAGTAGTAGTAGCAAAAATTATAGTAGAAGTAGTAGTTGTAGGAGTAGTATTAGTTGTAGTAGCGATAGTAGTAGTATTGATAGTAGTATTAGTAGTAGTAGTAGTAGTAACAGTAGTAGCAGTAGTAGTAGTAAGAGTAGTTGTATTAGGAATAGTATTAGTAGTAGCAACAGTAGTAGTAGCTATTGTAGTAGTTGCAGTAGTAGTGGTAGTAGTACTACTACTACTACTACTAGTAGTAATAGTAGTAACAGTAGTTTTGGTTGTTGAAGTATTTGTGTAGTAGTAGGAGTATTGGTACTAGCAGTATTAGTAGTTGTAGTAGAAGAATTTGTATTAATTGTAGTAGTAGTAGTAATAGTCATAGTAGTAGGAGTAGTAGTAGTAGCAGTAGGAGTAGTAATAGCCGTCGTAGGAGTAATAGTAGTATTAGTAGGAGTAATGGTAGTAGTACGAGTAGCAGTAGTTACAGTAGGAGTAGTAGTAGCAGTATTACTAGTATTAATAGTAGTAGTTGTACGAGTAGTAGTAATTCAAGTAGTAGTACTAGAAGAAGAAGGAGTAGTAGTCATGGTAGTAGTAGTAGAAGACGTAGTTGTAGTCACAGTAGTAGTAGTAGAAGTAGCAACAGCAGTAGCAGCACAGTAGTAGTAGTAGTGGTGGTAGTTTGAGTAGCAGCAGCAGCAATAGTAGTAGAGGTAATAGTTGTGCTAGTAGTAGTAGTAGCAGTAGTTGTTGTAGTAGTACTAGTAGCGATAGTACTTGTAGTAGAAGTTGTAGTAGTAGTTGTAGTAATTGTAGTAATGGTAGTAGTAGGAGTTGTAATAAGAGTAGAATTAGTAGCAGAAGTAGTAGAAGCAATAGTTGTAGTTGTAGTAGTAGTAATAGTAGTAGCAGTAGTAATAGTAGTAGTAGCAGTAATAGTAGTAGTATGAGTAGTAATAGTAGTTGCAGTAGTAATAGTATTCGTAGTAGTAGGAGTAGTTGTAGAAGTAGTAGTGGTAGCTGTAATAATAGAAATAGCAATAATAGTATTAGCAGGAGCTGCAGCAGTAGCAATAATAGTAGTAGTAATAGTAGTAGCTGTAGGAGTAGAAGGAGAAGTAGCAGTAATAGTGGTTGTAGTAGTAGTAGTAGGAGTTGTTATAGTGGCAGCAGTAGTTGCTATAACAGTAGTTGTAGGAGTAGAAGTAATAGTAGTAGTGATAGTAGTGCTTGTAGCAGTATTTGAAATAGTTGTAGTAGCAGTAGCAGTAGGAGTTGTAGCAGTTGCAAGAGGAGGAGGAGGAGGAGGAGGAGGAGGAGGAGTAGTTGGTAGTAGTAGTAGTAGTAGTACTGGTAGTAGTAGTAGTAGTAGTACTAGTAGTAGTAGATGCAGTAGTAGTATTAGTAGTAGTAGCAGTAGTAGTAGTACTAGTACTAGTACTAGTGGCTGCAGTAGTAGTATTAGTAGTAGTAGTTGTGGTAGTAGTAGTAGTAATAGTAGTAGTAGTAGTAGTAGTAGTAGTAGTAGTAGTAGTAGTAGTAACAGTACAAATAGTAATAGTAGATGTAGTAGTAGTGTTAGTTTTAGTAGTAGTAGTAGCAATAGTGGTTGTTGTAGTAGTACTAGCAGCTGTAGCAGTAATACTAGTTGTAGTAGCAGAAGAAGTTATTGTTGTTGTCTTAGTAGTTGTAGTAGTAATACTCATTGTAGTGGTAGTAGTGGTCATTGTAGTAGTAACAAGAGCAGCAGCAGTAGTTGTTGTTGTAAGAGCAACAGTAGGAGCAGTAGCAGTAGTAGTAGCAGTAGTCGCCGCAAATGTAGTTGTGGGAGCACAAGTTGTAGCGGCAACAATAGCAGAAGTAGTTGTCTTGTAGTAGTAGTATTCACTGTAGTAGTAGTAGTAATAGCATAAATAGTAGCAGGAGACTGTTGTTATTGTAGTAGTTGAAATAGTAGCAGTAGTAGGAGTTGTAGTAGTATTAGCGGTAGTAGATGTAGTAGTAGTAGTGGTAGAAGTAATAGTTGTAGTAGTGGAAGTAGGAGTCGACATAGGTTTAGTAATAGGAGTCGGAGTAGTAGTAGTAATAATAGTAGTAATAGTAGTAGTAGTAGTAGTAGTAGTAGGAGTGCAAGTAGTAATAGTAGTAGTAGTCGTAGGAGTAGTAGGAGTAGCAGTAGGATTAGCATGTAGTAGTAGCAGTAGCAATAGTAGTAGTAGCAGTATTAGTAGTAGCTGTAGTAGTAGTAGTACAAGTAAGAGGAGTAGTAGTAGTAATAGGGGTAGTTCTACAAGTAGCTATATAGTAGTAACAGTAGTAGCCGTAATGGTAGTAGAAGTAGTAGTAGAATCAGCAACAGTGGTAGTAGTAGTATTAATAATAATAGTAGTTGTAGTAGTAGTTGTAGCAATAGTAGTAGTTGTAGTAGGTGTATTAGTAGTAGTAGTAGTAGTAGCAATAATAGTAGCTATAGTAGTTATAGTAGTTGAAGTAATAGTACTAGTAGTAGTACTAATAGTAGTCGTTGAAGTAGTTGTTGTAGTAGTAGTAGTAGTTGTAGTAATAGTAGCAATAGTAGTAGTAGTAGTAGTAGTAGTAGTAGCAGCAGTGGTAGAAGTAGTAGTACTAGGAGCAGTAGTAGGAAAAGTAGGAGTAGTAGATGGAATAGCAGTAGATGTAGTAGCAGTAGTAGTAGTAATAGCAGTAGTAGTAGTAGCAGTAGTAGTAGTAGTAGTAGTAGTAGTAGTAGTAGTAGTAGTAGTAATAGTAGTAGTAGTAGTAGTAGTAGTAGTAGTAGTAGTAGTAGTAGGAGTGGTATTATTAGTAGTAGTAGTACCTATAGCAGCAGTAGGAATAGTAGTAAGAGTAGTAGTGGCAGTCATAGTATTAGCAGTGATAGTAGTAGGAGTGGTAGTTGTAATACAAGTAGTAGTCGTATTAGTAGTTGCAGTTCTAGTAGTAGTAGTAGTATTAGTAGCAGTAATAATAATAGTAGTTGTACTATTAGTAATAGTAGTATTTGTAGTTGGTGTATTAGGAGTAGTAGCATGGTAGTAGAAGTAGCAATAGTAGTAGTAATAGTAGTAGTAGAAGTAGCAACAGCAGTAGTAGTAGCAGTAGTAGTAGGTGGAGGAGTAGTAGTAGTAGTAGTAGTAGTAGTAGTAGTAGTAGTAAGAGTAGTAGCAGTAGCAGTAGTAGCAGTGGTAGTAGTGGTAGTAGTAGTTGTGGCAGTAGCAGTGTTAGTAGCTGTAGGAGTAGTAGTAGTAGAAGTGGTGGTAATAGTAATAGCAATAGTAGCGGTAGTTGTGCTAGTAGTAGTAGTAGTAGAAGTAGTTGTTGTATTAGTAATCGTAATAGTTGTAGTAACACTAGCAGTAGTAGTAGTTGTTGTTGTTATAGTAGTAGCAGTAGTAGTAGTAGTACTCACAGTAGTAGGAAGAGTAGTAGTACTAATAGTCGTAGTAGTAGTAGTAGCTATAGTAGTGGTAGTGGCAGTAATAGTAGTAGTTGTTGTTGTTGTAGTTGTAGTAGTAGTAGTAGTAGTTGCAGTAGTAGTAGTAGGTGTAGGTGTAGTAGTAGTAGTAATAGTAGTAGTAGTAGTAGTAGTTGAAGAAGTATTACTAGTGGTTGCAGTAGTGGCAGTAGTAGCAGTGGTAGCAGTTGTAGAAGTCATAGTAGTAGTGGTTGTTATTGTAGTAGCACTAGCAGCAGTAGAAGTAGTCGTAGTAGCAGCAGCAGCTGTAGTATTACTAGTAATAGCAGCAGTAGTAGTAGTAGTCGTAGAAGTTCTAGTTGTAGTAATAGTTGTACTAGCAACACTAGTAGTAGTAGTAGTTGTTGTTGTTGTAGTAGTAGTTGTTGTTGTTGTAGTAGTAGTAGTAGTAGTAACAGTAGTATTAGTAGTACTGGTAGTAGTAGTAGTAACAGTAGTATTACTAGTACGGGTAGTAGGAATATTAGTGTAGTAGTGGGAGTAGTAGTACTACCAGTATTAGTAGTTGTAGAGGGAGAATTTTGCAGTAATTAGAGTAGTAGCAGTAATAGTCATAGTAGTAGGAGGAGTAGTAGTAGCAGTAGTTGCATAGGGGTAGGGGCAATGGTAGTAGCAGTAATAGTAGTATTAGTAGTAGTAATAGTAGTTGTACGAGTAGTAGTAACTCAAGTTGTAGTAGTAGAAGTAGTAGTAGTAGGAGTAGTAGTCATAGTAGTAGTAGTAGATGTAGTGATAGTCGCGGTAGAAGTTATAAAAGTAGTAGTAGCAACAGCAGCAACAGTAGTAGTAGTAGTACGAGTAGTAGCAATAGAAAGAGCAGCTGAAGTAATAGTAGTTGTAGTACCAGTAGCAGTAGTAGTAGTAGGTGAAGAAGCAGGAGTAATAGTAGTAGTTGTATTAGAAGTAGTAGTAGTTGTTGTAGAAGTTGTAGTTGTCGTAGTACTATTTGTTGTAATAGTAGTAGTAGAAGTAGTAGTAGTAGTATTAGTAGTAGAAGTAGCAGTAGTAGGAGTTGTAATAGGAGTTGGAGTAGTAGTAGAAGTAGTAGTAGCAATAGTTGTTGTTGGACTATTCGTAATAGTAGCAGTATTGGTAGTAGTAGTTGTTGTAATTGTAATAGTAATGGTAGTAGTAGCAATATTAGTAGGAGTAGCTATAGAAATAGTGGTAGTAGCAATTTTAATAGGAATAGCAGCAGTAAGAGTAGTAGTCATAATTGTAGTAGTAGTAGGAATAGTTGGAGAAATAGTAGTATAAGTAGTAGACGTAGTAGCAGTAATAGTAGTAGTGGTTGTTGTTGTTGTAGGAGTAGTAGTACTAGGAGTAGTAGTTGTAGTAGTAGTTGTAGTAGCAATAGTAGTCATAATAATAGTAGTATTAGTGATAATAGTAGTTGTAGGAGTAGAAGGAAGGGTATCATAATAGTAGTACTTGCAGTAGTAGTTGTGTAGTTGTAGTGGTAGAAGTATTAGTAGTAATAGTACAAGTAGTTATTGTTGTTGTAGTTGTAGTAGTAGTAGTAGTATTACATGCAGTAGTAGTAGTCATAGTGGTAGTAGTATTAGTAGTAGAAGTAATAGTAGTAGTAGTAGTAATTGTTGTTGTTGTTGTTGTAGTAGTAGTAGTAATAGTAATAGTAGTAGTAGTAGTAGTAGTAGTAGTAGTAGTAGTAGTACAAGTGCTAGTAGTAGTAGTAGTAGTAATAATAATATTAATAGTAGTAGTAGTAGTATTAGTTTTAGTTGTTATAGTAGTAGTTGCAGCAATTATAGCAGTAGTACTAGTAGTAGAAGAAGAAGATCTTGTTGTTCTTATTGCAGTAGTAGTAGTAGTAGTAGTGGTCATTGTAGTAGTAGCAGTAGTAGTAGTTGCAAGAGCAGCAGCAGCAGTTGTACTTGTAAGAGTAGCAGCAGAAGTTATAGCAGTAGTTGTAACAGTAGTCGCAGCAAATGTAGTTGTTGTGGCATTAGTAGCTGTGGCAACATTAGCAAAAATAGTTGTGCTATAGTAATAGTATTGTTCATGGTAGGAGTAGTAGTAGTAGTAGCAGTAGTTGTTATAGTTGTAGTTGTAGTAGTAGTCGAAGTAGTAGCAATAGCAGGAGTTGTAGTAGTAATAGTAATAGTAGTAGTAGTAGCAGTAGATGTAATAGTTGTAGTAGTAGTAATAGAAGTAGTCGTAGGTTTAGTAATAGTAGCAGTAGCAATAATAATAGTAGTAGTAATAGTAGTAGCAGTAGTAATAGTAGTAGTAATAGTAGTAGTAGTAGTAGTAGTAGTAGTAGTAGAAGTAGGAGTAGTAGTAGGATTACCAGCAGAAGTAGTAGCAGCAGCAGTAGCAATAGTAGTTGTTACAATAGTAGTAGAAGCTATAGTAGTAGGAGAGGTAGGAGTTGTAGTAGTAGTAATAGGAGTAGTAGTATGAGTTCCTATAGATGTAGTAGCAGTAATAGCAGTATTGGTAGTAGAAGCAGTAGAAGTAGTGGCAATAGCAGCAGCAGCAGCAGTATTAGTAGTAGTAATAATAGTAGTTGTAGTAGTAGTAGTAGCAATAACAGTAGTTGTAGTAGTAATAGTAGTAGTAAAAGCAGTAGAAACAGTAATAGTTGTTCTAGTAGCTATAGTAGTATCAGTAATAGTAGTAGTAGTGCTAGTAGTAGTAGTAGAAGTAAGTGTAGTAGTAGTAGCAGCTGTCGTGACTGTTGCAGCTGCAGCTGCAGTACTACTAGTGGTAGTAGTAGAAGTAGTAGTTTTTGTTGTTGTAGTAGTTATAGTAATAGTAGTAATAGTAGTAGTAGGAGTAGTAGTAGGAGTTGTGGTAGAAGTAGTAGCAATAATAGTAGCAGTACTAGCAGTAATAGCAGCAATAATAGTAGTAGTAGTAGTAGTAGTAGTAGTAGTAGTAGTAGGAGTGGTAGTAGTAGTAGTAGTAGTAGTAGGTATAGTAGCGTAGCAATAGTAGCACGAGCAGTAGAGGTAGCCGTAGTATTAGTAATAGTAGTAGTAGGAGTGGTTGTCGTAATGCAAATAGTAGTAGTAGGAGTGGTTGTCGTAATGCAAATAGTAGTAGTAGTAGTAGTAGTAGTAATAGTAGTTGTTGTAGTAGTAGTAGTAGTAGTAGTTATAATAATAGTATTTGTAGTAGGTTTATTAGGAGTGGTGGTAGTACTAGTAGAAGTAGTAGTAGAAGTAATAGTAGTAGTAGTAGTAGTAGTAGTAGTAGTAGTAGTAGTCGTTGTAGTAGTAGTTGTAGTAGTAGTTGTAGTAGTAGTTGTTGTACTAGTAGTAGTAGTAGCAATAGTAGTAGCAATAGTGGTAGCCGGGGTTGCAGATGTAGCCCTTTGAGTAGCAGCAGTAGTTGCAGTAGCAATAGTAATTACTGAGGCAGTAGTAGCTGAAGTAGCATTAGTAGTAGCAACAATAGTAGTAGTAGTTGTAAGAGCAACAGCAATAGTAGTCGCCGTAGTAGTTGTAATAGTCGCAGCAACTGTAGTTGTTGTAGAAATAGTAGCGGCAACAGCAGCAATAGTACTAGTGTTATTGTAGTAGTAGTAGTAGTGACAACCTTAGTAGCAGTAGTAGTAGCAGTAGTAGTAGCAGTAATAGTAGAAGTAGTAGTTGCCTTTATAGCTATTGTTGTAGTAGTAGTCGAAGTAGTAGTGGTAGTAGTAACTATAACAATAGCTGTAGTAGTCGTGGCATAAGCAGTAGTAGCAGCAATAGTATTAGTAGTAGTAGTAGTATTAGTAGTTGTAATAATAGAAGTAGTAGTAGTAGTGGTAGTCGCCGTCGTAGTAGTTGTAGCAGTAGTAGTAGTAGTAGCAGTAGTTGTAGTACTTGTAGCAATAGCAGTAGTAGTGGTAATAGTAGTTGTAGTAGTAATAGCACTAGCTGCAGAAGTAGAAGTCGTAGGAAAAGAAGTAATTGTATCAGTAGCAGTACCAATATTAGTAGTAGTAGTAGTAGTAGTAGTAGTAGTAGTAGTTGAATTAGTAGTAGCAGTTGTAGTTGCAGTAGCAGCAACAGTAGTAGTTGTAGTAGTAGTAGTAGTAGCAGTTGCAGCAGTATCAATAGTAGGAGTAGTAGCAATAGTAGCAGTAGTAGTAATCGTAGTAGTTGTAGCAGTAGTAGTAGTAGTAGCTTTATTAGTAGAAGTAGTAGCAGTTAAAGTATTAGTAATAGTAGTAGTAGTAGTAGTATGGGTAGTACTAGCAGTAGCAGCAACAACAATAGTAGTACTGGTAGTAGTAGCAGGAGTAGTAGCAGCAGTAGTAACGGAAGTAGTAGTTACTATTTCCATTACTACTCCTACTACTACTACCAATACCACTAATACTACCACTACTGCTACTACTACTACTTCTATTGGTACTCCTACTACTACTCCTACACTTATTCCTACTGCTACTCGTACTACTACTATAATTACTACAACTACTACTACTACTACTACTACTACTACTACAACAACAACTACTACTACTACTACTGATACTACTACTACTACTCTTGCTGCTACTATTGCAATTGCTTCTAATGCTACAACTACTCTTACGCCGGCTACTACTGCTTCTACTACTACTACTACTATTACAACTACAATAACTACTACTGCTACTAACATGACAACTACTACAAATACTACAACTACTACTATGATTCATACTACTTCTACTACTACTACTACTGCTAGTACTACTGCTGCTATCGCTGCTGCTACTACTGCTACTACTACTATTACTACTACGACGACTACTACTATTACTACAAACGCTACTACTACTACGGCTACTACCAATACAATTCCTACTTCTGCTCCTACTCCTACTCCAACTACTACTACTACTACTACTACTACTACTATTACTACTACTACTAACACTAGTGCTATTACTACTATTGCTGCCGCTGCTGCTACGACTACTATTATTGTTGCTACTGCTAATACTATTACTACTACTATTGCCACTACTGCTAATATCGCTACTTCTACTATAGCTATTACTACTATTGCTTCTACTAATGCTTCTACTGCTCTAGCAACTACTACTACTACTACTACAACTACTTTTACAACTATTGCTACTACTACTACTACTTTTACTACTACTAATACTAATATTACCACTTCTCCTATAATAGCAAGTACTACTACTTCTCCTCCTACAAGTATAGTTGCTACTTCCGCTACCGCTACAACTATGACTATTACTACTACTACTACTATTGTTATGGTTGCCACTACTGCTACTACTATGACTACTTCAGCTACTACTACTACCATTACTTCTATTACATCCTCTACTATTACTGCTGCAACTACGACTATAACTACCTCCACTACTACTACTATTACTACTACTACTACTACTACTACTACTACTACTACCACTACTACTACCACTGCAACAACAATAAGTACTACTACTACTAATGCTGCTACTACTACTGCAATTGCAACTACTATTGCTACTACTACTGTTACTACTGCTACTAGTACTACCCCTACTACTTCTACTGCTACTACTTCTGCTACAACTACTGGCACTGTTTCTACAATGACTGCTACTACTACTACTGCTGTCGTTGTTGTTGCTACTACTACTACTACTACTACTACTATTGTTGTTGCTGTTGTTGCTACTGCTGCTGTTACTACTGCAACTACTGCTGCTGCTACAGCTGCTACTACTGCCACTGCTGCTACTACTATTGCAACAACTACTGCTACTACTACCACTAATGTTGTTACTACTACTACAAATACCACTACTGCTGCTGCTACTACTGCTTCTACAGCAATAGCTGCTCCCACCACTACTACAATTACCAGCACTGCTACATCTACTGCCATTGCTCCGATTACTACCACTATTACTACAACTACTACTACTGCTGATACAATTACTACTATTGTTGCTGCTTCTACTACTACAACTACTGCTAATGTTGCTGCTCCTTCTACAACTACTAATACTACTACTACTACTACTACTACCATGGCTCCTACAACTACTTCTACTACAAATGCTACTGCTACTACTACTACCACTACTACTACTGCTACTACTACTACCACTACTACTACTATGACTGCTACAACTACTGCTACTACTATTACCACTATTGCTACTAATAGTACAACTTCACAACTACTTCTCCTATAAATACTACTGCTTCTCCTAAAAATACATCAACTACTACTACTACATCTCCTATAACTATTTCTACAACTTCTTCTATTGCTAGTACTACTACTACTACTACTACCACCACCACCACCACCACCACCACCACCACCACCACTACTACTACTACTACTACTATTGCTCGTACCACTACTACAACTACCACTGCTACTACTAGTCCTGTTACAACTACTACTATTACTACTGCTGTTGCTAGTCCTACTACTACTACTATTGCAACCATTGCTACTATTACTGTTGTAACTACTACGACTGTTACAACTATAGCTACTACTGCTATGGCTACTACTACACTACTACTACTACTAACAATGTTGCTATTGCTGCTACAACTGCAGCTCGTACTGCTTCTCCTACTACAACAATTTCAGCAACACTTACTACTGCTACTATTGATATTACCTCTTCTACTACTGCTATAACAACAACAACAACTACTATTACCACTATTTGTAATAATCCAACTACTACTACAACTACTATAGCTGTTACAGCTGCATACGCTACAACTAGAACTAATACTGCATCTACTTTTACTGCTACTACTACTGTTGCTGCTGCTACCACAACTGCTACTACAGCTACTGCTACAACAACAACTACTACTGCTACTACCACTACTGCTAATACTACTACTACTACAACTACTCATACTACTCCTATTACTACTACTAGCAGCACTACAATTTATACTAGTACTACTACTTACTACGTCTTTTGTTGCTGTTGTTGTTGTTGTTCCTGCTGCTGCCACTACTACCACTACTACTACTACTACCACGACTACAACTACCACCTCTATTTCTACTGTTACTACTACTTACCACTACAACAACTATTACTACTACTCCAACTCCTACTACATCTACCACCCCTGCTACTACAACTACCCCTACTCCAATGACTACTACTACAACAACTACTACTAGTACATTTACTACTACTGCTACTCCTACTACTACTGGTACTACTACTACAGCTACTACAACCACTCCTACTAGTACTACTAATACTCCAATTAATACTACTACCACTGCAACTACCACTCCTACTCCAACTAATACTACTACTATTACTCCTACCATAACAACAACAACAACAACAACAACAACTACTACTACTACTACTACTACTACTACTACTACTACAACTGCAACTACTACCACTATTACGACACTCCTAGCGCTACTACTAATCCTACTACTCCTACTACTACT
>RXID01003012.1:0-48073 GCA_005019695.1 Trichopus zeylanicus subsp. travancoricus
TATTATACTACCAGTTATATTTGCACTATACTACTAGTAGTACTATTATTATATTATACTAATATTGCACTGCTACTATTACTACTATTATAATATTATACTACTACTATACCACTATTATACTACTAATATTATACTATTAGTATTTACTACTACTATTATACTATAACTAGTATTGCTATTAATATTCTACACAACTAGTAGTATTGCTACACTATTACTATACTACTAATATAATATTACTGTTGTTATACTACTACTATACTATTAATATACTACTATATTACTATGATGCTACTACAATTATTTTTACTATTGAACTATATTTATACTAGTACAACTTCTATATTACTACTACTACTACCACTATATTACTAGTATGTTATTACTTCTAGTACTACTATATTATAACTAATACTACTATTATCATACTATTACTACTATAATACAATGACTACTATTGCTACTATTACTACTATTATACTACTACTATACTACTATTAGCACTTTTATTACTAATACTACTAATATACTACCACTACTGCTATAATTCTACTATTATAATAGTGGTATAGAAGGAGTAATAGTAGTATAGTAGTAGTACAGTGGTAGTATAGTAGCATAGTATAATAGTATAGTAAAATTGTACCATATTGTTAACAAATCTCGGTTCAACATCAGTTCTGGTATGAAAGATTCCTCAAGATCAAATTTTATTGGCCACCCTATTTCTAATCTACAAGTGGAAAAAGAAACATGAGGAGGAGAATTGAGAGATTCTCCGATGGCCAGCCACTACAATGCTCAAGTCAAAAAGCTTCTTATTGATTTTTATTCAGAGAGAGAGAGAATAGATAATTTGAGAGAGAGGGTCCACCTACCTTCATGGCTATTATAGGTCAAGCAGGTCTTTGACAGGATTTAAGATTTCATGATCTTAGTTCTAATTATGCCAGACTCTCCTTATTTGACTACCATAACTCCTAAATTTTTTGCTAGTGGTTTCCCTAGGATTTGTGTCCCTCAAATTTTCATGAATATATGATCATATCCATATATGGGTCGAGCTTATCAAATATTCTAGTTGGCCTTTAGATGTGTTTGCTAGATAGACTATAGTGATACCACTGAAGAGATTTGACCTCATTAACATCACCTCGAAAAATGGCCTCGAGGCTGATAGTTTGGTTACCATAGTTAGTAGTTCATCCCACAGGTCAGGTCCCTATTTGCTTTTAGTTCACCTATTTTTTAGCTTAGTGTATTATCAGTGTGACCCAACTTTAGTTATGGAGTTTAGGCAACTTGGTGGGTAGAGTTACTTCCTCTTTCATTGGCTTTGAGGTGTTTTTTTGAGTGTAATATTTCAAATTATTGAGGTTCAAGTCCACCACTTTCATTAAATCATGAGGGGTGATGACCATCATGACTCCTCATGAGGTGAGTTGCCTATTTATAGCATTGTGCCAAGTGTGTATTGCCAAGAAACTAGACTTCTTCAGGAGCAGAGACACCATCCTATCAAATCATGAAAAATTATTAGGGTTTATCTTGTTCCAATGCAATAGTCCAGAGGCATCCCTTTAGATACCGAGAAGGATCTTGATGTGGACACCTATCCCTAGTGATCAATGTAGCAATCTCTAGCTCCTACATTTTAGGCTTCCTCATTCTATGTGGCAACAATTTAATGATTTGGGGAATGTTGTTTAAGGAATTCCTCATCCCTTTTCACCCATTTTTGGCAATCTTTGTCCGGTGTCTTTTGCAACCCTTACTTTCTTTCCTTTTTCATTTGCTAAGTTTTTTTTTTGAAATGACATCTTCTTCCACTCCTTCCTCCTCTAGAAAAGGGTCATCTGTCAGTATGGAACTTGTCACTCCATCTGTCACTATAGTCATAGCTTCATTCTCCATGGCAACATTCACCTCGGTTCCCAGTGTTGGTGGGTTGAGATCCATACCCTCCATTATTGCTGCAGCCTCTAAGTGGCTAGCTCTTTCCACTGTCCTATCTTGTTCAATAGGGGTTGGTTCTAGGCCATTCATTATTCCCACACCAATGGCTACAAGTCCACTTGAGGAATTGCCCCAGAGGAGGCATTATGTTTTATCCTTTCCAACCATTGTAGCTTTTATCTTGGATTAAGAGACCTTGCTCAGCTTTGGGAAGTAGGACCTAACTTTATACTCATTAGGTGTCCTTGAGGTAAGATTTTGGATTTCTAAATCAACTTTCTAGAAGAGAAATCTTGAGGACTTAGTCAGCATATTTGTCTCAAATGGAACTTAGTTGGACCTGTGGGGGTCTGAGGAGGAGAGCAAGAAATTGAGAGAGGAGTTTGGGTTTGAGTTTAGTAACTATTAGGAGATGTTTAAAAGTGGCTTTATGTACCCTATTGATAGCTTTATCAATAATGTTCTTAGAGATTGGGACCTCTCTCTTGATCAAATTGTGCCCAGCACCACAAATCATTTCACTATTCTTCGAACCTCAGCCAATCCAAAGATTTCATCATGACTATTGAAATGTTCAAGGATGCCTTCAAAGGCTGTCAAGATTAGAAAATAGGTGGTAGATTGTATTTTGATCCCAAGAAATGGTGAAGAAAGAAATGATTATTTTCCTCAAAACCCTAGTTCCATCCACTCTCAGAAAGACCATCCCCTTCAGATTTTTACCAGGGTAGACTAAGTTCTTTCTTGTGGGTGGGGCAACCCTTCCACTCAATGAGCTAACCTAGAGAGCTACCTTGAGGTTTGCTAGCTTTTTATCTCTTTGGTAGATAAAGTTGAGGATGTTACATATGCTCCCATGTGGTTCAATAAGGCTTGCCTGCTAGAGCATGGCTTATCTATGGCTTGGGAAGTCAGTATGTATCTTAGACTTTTATGTTATTGATTCTTCAATTACTTTCTCCTTGATTTAATCATTGGTTAGATTTTGTATAGGGTTGACCTAGATCTCATTCATTAACGAGTTTCTAAGGCAATAAGCAAGCACTCCTTAGGTGTCCCCTATCCTATCATCTCAAAAATGTTCTTCTAAAGTAGAAGCCAATGCTCCTCCTCAGGAGTCTATCTAAGGCCCAAGGAGAAAGAGGTGAGAGGAGGAAGCTGATCTATGGGTGAAGAGTAGACAAGGAATGGGTAGGCAATACCTTACCCTTCTTAGTCCCTCTCTTGAGTTTGATCCATTAGATAGGCCACCCGAGCATTGAGCTCTTCTATCGGGAAGTCATTGACTGCAGGAAGAAGGCAGTTATGACTTCTGAACCTACACCTCCTCCTCCCTACATCAAAGTGTGGGCGAGGTCCACCTCCACTCATCTAAGCTCCTCAAGCAAGGAGATGGATACCGAGAAGTATTTCCTCAGAGATTTTGGGGATAGTGGAAACCCTCACATTGAGTAGCTCCCTGTAGATCAGGTCTTCATTAAGGGGCCCCAGACTTGTGCCAATGTCCCCCACCATCAATGCTACTTCTTTTTTCCTTTTCACTGACTTTTATATCAATTATAGATATTGTATTTTTTTTATTATTTAGGTTGATACTTTTTGAAGCTTAGAAGCAAATGGCTTTTGAGAAGAATAAGATCATTAAAGCTAAGGAGGATGTGAGTTTCCACTATTCTCAACTTGAGTCACTCCAGCTCGAGGATGGGAGATGAAGAGGGAGGCAAAGGAGGAGAGAAATATCCTATAGGTGCAGTGAGATTCAGCCTTAACAAGGCTAAAGGAATTGGAGGCTTGACAAAGGGTGAAGTGGTGACCATGTTCCCTTGGAGCTTGGAGTACTTGATGTCCTTGAAGCTACGCAAGATGCAAGCTATACTTGAGTTCAAGGCCAGTGATGACTATCTCTAGGAGCGGGGCTTTCTTTTTGCCAACTCCTTCTTTAAGGGCTACCTCTATTGTAGGGACACAATAAAGAAGATTCACTATGATCCTAACTTCTAGCTTGATAACCTTCAAGTGGAATTTTACAATGACTTGAGGATTCACCACCTCAAGTGGGAGTACAAGGTGATCCTCTGGAGGGAGAAAGAAGGATTTTGCCTTACCCCCAGCATCCTCCAAATAGTTCTACATTATTGTCCTTTATATTTTTGTAAAAATCTTTTATAACTGAGCTTTCCCTTGAATATGATATTCTTTCAATGAATGAAAGATTTTTTTTTTTCTTGTGCATTTTCCCTTTGGATATTTAGCTCGCCTCCCTCTTATACACATCTTGACCCAACCTTACTCAGAGGTCAGTTGTTGTTTATTATGCTTGCTAATCAATATAAAGTTTCACCCTTTAGCAATGGTGAAGATTGCTATAAAGTGACAAGTCATAGCTCACTTTCACAATGGTTGGCTTTGGAGCTCTTTGGTACTTGAACTTGATATAGTCAGTACTCATCCTTCCACCAAGAGGAGAATGGCTTGGAGAAGAGAAGGGACTATTAAGAGAGAAACTTTAAGGACCCTATTGTGACTTAAGGTGGAAGCTTTACATAAGAATCTTAATTCTTAGCAAACTTTTGAGAATCTCATGGTTAGCTTATTGCCAAAGTCTTATGCTTGGTATAAAACCAAGGTCCTATACCTGACTTATTGTTGAGGTCTTATGCCTAGCTTGTTGTCGAGGTCTTTTATCTTGGGTCAATTCAAGGTTTAAATTTGGGTTTATTACTGAGGTCTTATGCCTTAAGTAAATATGAGGTCTTATGCCTTAGATAGAACTGAGGTCTTATGCCATGCTTATCGCTGAGGTCTTATACCCCAGGTAGAACTGAGGTTTTATGCCTAGCTTATCACTAAAGTCTTATACCCTGGGTGAATTTGAGATCTCTTGTCGGGCTTATTACTGAGGTCTCATGTCTCAAATAGAATCAAGGTCCTATGCCTAGCTTATTCTCTAGGTCTTATGCCTGGGTAGAATGAAGTCTTATGTCTCGCTTATCATCGAGGTCTTATGCCACTGGCCAATCTAATGTCTTATGCTTGGCTTACCACCAATGCCTTATATCGTAAGTGCATCCAAGGCCTTGTTCCTTGGGTGAATTCAAGGTCTTTTGTGTACTTATTGTCAAGGTTTGATATCAGGCTTATTGTCCAAGTCTTATGCCTCGAGTGAATCTAATCTCTTGTGACTCAAGTTAATCTGAGGTCTTAGTCCTAGCTTACTTTTTAGGTCTTATGCCCTAGGTAGAACCAAGGTCGTATGCTTGGTTTATCACTAAGATCTTATGCCCCCAAGTGAATCTGAGATCTTATGCCTGGATTATCACCGAGATCCTAGGCCTTGGATCAATCTGAGGTCTTATTCTTGACAAATCACTAAGGTCTTATGCCTTGGGGGGATCTAATGTCTTTGGTGGTCTATTAGGATAAGATTTGTCAGCATCTTAAGAGATAATGGAGGCAAAATTTAGTCTAAAGATAAAATCTTCTTAGGTTGTCTACATGCCATGTCCTAAAAAATTCCTTATCATCTGGGTGCTTAATCTTAAACATCCTTGGGCCAGTGACCCTATAAATTTTGAACAAGCCCATCTAGCTTAAAGATAATTTACTTAAAATTCAATGAATGAGTTTAGCCCATCAATATATCCAATCACTTGATCATAATCATTGTTTGCATTCCCATGCATTGTAGTATCGGCCCACTCACTACTAGTACTCAACAACTCTAGTGCAAACCCTCTCCCAAACTTCTAGGATGAGATATTTCTCATCTCAGATGTTTGGCATATTCATTTTAGGATCATAAGCCTAACTCAAGGTGAAATGAGACCAATTTCCACCAGAATGATAGCTTTAACCCTAAAAGGGAGCATGAAAGGTGACTCCTTGGTTGTTGTCCATGGCATGGTCAACAAGGCCACAGAACATGCGGTAGCTCATTGACCTAGACACCTTTGGCTCTTTGGAGATGCTTCTTTATGCCACAAAGTAGGTTCCATTAGTTATCTCAACTAGGTTGTTAGATTAGGGGTGGTCATCATGGTGAACCTTAGTCCTATACGGATACTACTATAATATTATTTGAATCTTGAGCTATCAAGTTGCTTCCTATTTGCCATAACTAGCACTCATGGCAATATGAACCTACATATGATGCTCTTCCATAGGAACTCTTGAGTTTTTCTTTCAGTTATTGTGTCTAGGGATTCAGCTTTTACCCATTTGGTAAAGTAGTCAATAGCCACCACTAAGAAGTTCCTTTGACCCAATGCTAATTTTAATAGATGTAAGATGTCCATCCCTTATTGGCCAAAAGGCCATATAGATTGGGTATGCTAGAGTTAAACTACTAAATTGCGGTGTAAGGAGGCTTGCCTCTTACATTATTCGCATTTGGAGATGAATTTGGATGCCATGGAAGCCATGTTGAGCCAATAATACCCTTGTAACTAATATGAGGTTCATCAAGGGACAAATGCAAATGCTAAATGAGCAACAAAGGCTATGGCTGTCCATGTTGAAAGTGTGATGAATATGACTAGTATGCTCAATGAGGAAGTTGAGAGGATGGAGAAGGTACTAGTAGAAAATACAAAGCCATATAAAAGACCTCAAGGGGTGGTGATAAATCACTTACCTACCCTCCTCGAGATCAAAGCGACCACTCATGCCAGTTACTCTAGAGATGAGTCAAGAAAGCTAGACACTATCAAAGATAATTGTCTAAGTCTATGTTTTATTGTCGCATGGTGACTCATGCATCCAAGGTGGTCACTAGGGAGCTACTATTCTAGCCTTCAAGCAATCCAACAACAAATCCTCAACTTGCTAGGTTTGGTGAAGTCCTAGTCCTAGAAGCTATTGAAGGGTGTGCTTTGCCAACTTTAGAAGAATTCTGTATACAAAGCACAGATGATGAATATGAGTCCATGTCAAACTCAAAGCAATTTTGTGACTACTTTAGAAGGCCATACACTAGTAAGTGCTAAAGGAGAAAGTAGGCATTTTGGGAGGGGATCAAGTGGGCTAATGCTAAAGCTTCTTCCATCCCCGTATCAACTCAAATCTGAAAATTCATAGTAAAGCCAATCTGAGTATCCGCAGAAGAAACATCCTAAATACAAAGACCTGAAGAAGGTTATGCCAGCAGGTGAAATAAAAAGGGTTTATTCAGAGAGTTTCTAAAGCCTCATTAGCCTCGAAAGTGATTCTAAAGATAAACCTCATTGGTCTCATGATGCCAAGTTTCAATTGAGAAGAGGAAACTGGGTACAAGTTTGAGGTGGAAATGTGCTACCTCTGAGACAAGCTCTAATACCTAGGGACAAGAATATCCCAATGATTAGGAAAACAAAATTCAGATAAATGAGGACATTGAGCCTTCACATACTAACCTACATCCAAAAAGATAGAATACAACGTAGCAACCTACCTCAAGAAGATCCCCACTATACTTAATGTTTTTGATGCCTTAATAATGTCACAATAACTCAGGGATACACTAGTGCACATCGTGCAAAATCTAGCGAACTACCAAGCATACTTTGTTAAAGAGAAGATGGAGGAGTCTTTTTGTGCACGCTAAACTCCCATCATCACCTTCACAAGTGATGACTTGTTACTTGAAACAACAAACCATAATAGACCATTGTATCTCATAGGGAACAACAATGGGATAAATATTAATCACATCTTTATTGACCCAGGTTCCTCAATCAATTTGATGACTCTTTGAACTCTAAGAGCTCTAACTTTGGATATGTGTCACTTGTCATATGAGATTATAATCATATAAGGGTTTAATCAAAACAACCAAAGAGCTTCGGGAGCCATAACCATCCCTCTAAAAGTAGGTGAGATGATGACATACACTACGTTTTATGTGATTGATATTGATGCGTTATACAAAGCACTACTAGGGAAGCCATGACTACATGAAGATAAAGTAGTGCCATCAACCTTACATCAATGCCTCAAATACTTCGAGGATGGTGAAGAACATTGAATTGATTGAAATGTACACCCTTTTGATGTTCATGAGGTGCACTATGATGATGCAAAATACTATCAAAGATTCCACACTAAGAGGGGATCTACTTCCACTAGACAAGTAAAGAAAAATATTGTTAGTCTGATCTTTGCTCCTTCTCGTCTAGGAACTGGTTTTGACCTAGCTTCTTTAGATGAAGAAGCCCTACAAGTCTGACTAAATAGTTCTCAAACCATCTTCATCAAATAATCAAGAAATCTGACTATGAACATCCATAAACAAAAAGACAGAGTTTTTTCTTCAAGAATATATGGTATCCACCCTAAGGACATGCTTACATTCCTACAAGAGGAAACAAGTTTACCAAAGGACTAGGCTATATTACCCCAAACACCAACATATGTCTTATAATCACCACTAGACCTCTCTCTGATATTCAAGATGGCCAAATGACATCAATACCCCCTGACAAGTGTGCCCAAACAGCCATTGCTTTTCAAACTTCACAAGAAGGTGACAATCACAATGGGATTTCATCAAAGCCAAAAGAAAGGGGGCATGATGCAGCTAAAATGTCTTCAGATGAACCTTCACCAAACCTCAGTCTACATGATGAATCACTTGGTGAAGAAATAATCCTCAAACCAAAAAAAGCTCCACCAAAACTTGAGAACATGGGGTAAGTCACAGTCAATGAACTAATGGAGATCAACCTAGGCTCAAAGGAGGGCCCCAAGCTGACTTCCATTAGCACTCAACTTTCAAAGGAAAGCCAAACCCATCTCAAAGTAGTGCTACAAGAGTACATTGACTACTTGACATGGAACTATAAGGAAATGCCTAGACTAGATCCTAAAGTTATAGTCCATAAGCTCGCTATCTATCCCAAGTTTTTCCTGTCAAATAAGCACCTAGGAAGATGAAACTCAACTTAGAATAGAAGGTGATAGAAGAAACAAAGAAATTGATCAAAGTAGGTTTCATAAGAGAGGAAAATACTCAAATTGGTTGGTCACACTAATTAAAAAGAAGAATGGCCAAATCTGCATTTTTGTAGACTACAGGGACTTAAATAATGCATGTCCAAAAGATAGTTTTCCATTGCCAATAATGAAAATCATGATTGATAACATGGCCAACTTTGAAATATTCTCCTTTATGGATGGTTTCTTAGGATATAACCAAATCAAGGTACATCTTGATGAAGAAACATACAGCCTTCAAAATGCCAATTAGCATTTTCTGCTACAAGGTGATGCCCTTCGGGCTTAAATCTTTGATGACCTTATACACTTGTTAGTGGAATATTGTGTAGATGACTTGGTGGTCAAAACTAAGTCTAAAGATAGGCACATCCAAGACCTAAGAGTGGTATTTGATTATTCTAGAAAATATAACTTAAATATAAATCCTATGAAGTGCGCTTTAGCATATCATCAGAAAAAATTTTCAGCTTCATTGTCAAACGTCGAGGGATTGAAATTGATCCATCCAAGATCAATCCTATCCTTAATATGCCATCACCCAGTAATTTAAAGCAATGGAGTTCATTTCAAGGCCGACTTGCATACATAAGAAGATTTATTTCAAACCTCTCTAGAAAATGCAAACCTTTTTCCAAGTTGATGAAAAAGAATACTCGATTCATTTGGGATCAAGACGGCCAACAGGCCTTTGACTTTGACAAAATCAAATAATATCTCTTAAAGCCACCAATCCTAGTGGCACTCCCTACTCGATAAGCCCTTAATCATTTACATAGAAGTAATGGAAGGATACCTGGGGGCACTTCTTACCCAAAATAATAGAGGATAAAAAAAAATATTTCTACTATTTGAGTAGAATGCCAATAGGGGCAGAAAAGCAGCTATCCCCCATCAAAAAGCATTGTCCAACACTCATATCCATGATTAAGAAACTGAGACATTATTTATTCTCTCATCAAGATATTTTAATACCAAGGATTGATCCCAAAAAGTACCTATACTCACTAGGAGGCTAGCAAAGTGGGATTTAATTATTACGGAATATGATATCCAGTTCACTCATCAAAAGGTGGTTGAGGGACAAGCCCTCACTGATTTTCTCACAACTCATCAAGTATCAGATGATTCTCCTCTGAGTTGCGGCTCCCTAATGAAGAAATCATTTTAGTCAAAGAAAGAGAGAACCTTACTGGAAGTTATACTTTGATGGAGCATCATTCATCAAGCCAGGGATTAAACCAAAGCTTTCACAAATCAAAGTAGACATTGGATTCATTTATGTCACTTTGAATGGGGGCATTTTACAATACTCCTACTCTCTCTAAAAATCATGCACAAATAATGAAAGCTAAATATGAAGCCCTAACTGCAGGGCTGGAAATGGCCCTCAATATGGAAATATCACACCCACATATTTTTTGGGATTCACAACTGGTTATTAGCCAAGTCCTACGTGAATATAAAGTCCATAAATTTAAGCTCCTAAAATACCATGAAAAGGTTCAAGAGCTCATAAGGCAAATCTCACATGTTCATATAACTGAGGTTCCTCGTCCATCAATGCAAAAGTTAACTACTTAGCCAAACTAGCTAAGGCACTAGCTGATCCTGATCAAGAAGAAATTCTAATCATAGTTCATAATAGACAAGTGATGAGCTTAGTCTTCAGCATCAAGCATGAGAGAACTGAATATAAACTAATAGAAAGGGTCATAGATTGAAGAATGCCATTCATTAGCTACCTCAAAAATGGAGAACTCTCAAAAGATAAATCTACACCAACATAACTCAGAAAGAGAGCCACACACTTTCTACTTATCAATAACACTCTTTATAGAAGGTCATTTGATCAACTACTTCTACACTGTCTTTCAAACAAAGAGGCCAAAGAGGTTATATATGAAGTGCATTTCAAGGTTAGTTGGACCCAAATATGATGATGAAGATTGAGCATATGGGCTACTATTGGCCTATGATGGTAGGAGATTGTATTGAATATGCAAGAAAATGTCACTTATGCCAAATTCATGGTGACCTCATCCATCAACACCCAAATCCTCTATATCCAATAGTATCCTCATGGTCGTTTGAGATATGAGATATAGACATCATTGGCCCAATCGAATAATATTCTTCTAAAGGCTTTACTTCATACTGGCAGCAATCGATTATTTATCTTACTGGGTTGAAGTGATTTCATTGAGAATGGTAAAAATGGTTATTGTTATATGCTTCTTTCAAGAAAATATCTTTTATAGATTTGGTGCTCCTCAAAGGATCATTTCTAATAATGGACCATCCTTCAAAAGCTTCAAGGTAGGATGATTCGTGCATTATCACAAGATAGATTAGAGATATTCATCCATCTACAACATGAGGGCCAATGGGCTTGCTAAGGCATTCAACAGGACCCTCTCCAAAATCTTGAAGAAAGTTGTTGCCAAAAACAAGACTAGCACCAAAAGCTTGCTGAGACATTATGGGCCTATCGTACCACATATCAAAGGCCTACCTAATCAACACCATATGCATTGGTGTTTGGGACTAAGGCAATCTTGCCACTAAAAGTGCAAATTTCCTCTCTAAGGATTGCCTTGCCAGAAGAAATTATAGAAACGATAGCATTCATCATCGCTTAGATGAGCTAGAATTCTTGGACAAAAGAAGGCTCATAGCCTAGGAAAACCTAGAAATGTATCAAGCACAAATGTCCAAGCCCTACAACAAGATGGCTTGGCTTAGGTCCCTCTAGAAGGGATAAATGTTCTTAGTCTAAAAAAGACCCATAATCCTGAATTAAAATAAGAAATGTAAGTTTGAGCATAATTGGGAAGGTCCTTATATCATCAAAAGGATATTTGAACGGGGATCCTACCAACTGATCAATGAAATGGGGGAAAGGCCTATGCTATCAATCAATGGCTGATTCCTTAAAAGGTACTATGCCTAAGTCCTAAGAGAAACAACAACCAAAAGAGTTTTTGTTTTGTCAATAATAAAATGCCCAACTTCCTCAAAAGGGAATGTCTAGATAGCATTCCATGTTTTTTGAAGCAAAATATGGATACCAAAAATTTCACCCAATTTGTATGATGATTAAATCCACACTACCATAAAAGCCCACTTATTATGGCAAGTCAAGTCCACTTCCACATGGAAACTCAAGTCACATGGCAACGTGAGTCCACTTCTACATGCCAATATAAGTCCACTTTCATATGGCAACCTAAGCCCACTTCCATGTGGCCACCCAAGTCCATTTCTACATAGCAACCTAAGCCCACTTCTATATAGCAAACCAAGTCCACCTTCACATGGTAAATCAAGTCTACTTCTATGTGGCAAACCAAGTCCACTTCCATATGGCAAATTAAGTCTACTTCTATATGGAGAGCCAAGCCCACTTATATGTGGCAAACCAAGTCTGCTTCCACATGGCAAATTAAGCCCACTTTCATGTGACAACTCAAATCCACTTCTACGTGGCAACTCAAGTCTACTTTCATGTGGAAACCCAAGTCCACTTCTACGTGGCAACCTAAGTCCACTTTACATGGTAACCTAAATCCACTTTATATGACAATATAAGTTGACTTCTACATGTAAACCTATGTCCACTCCTACATGGCAAATTAAGTCCACTTTCACATGGCAAATTAAGTCCACTTCTGCATGGTAACCTAAGTCGACTTTCATGTGGCAGCCTAAATCCACTTCTATATGACAATATAAGTTGACTTTCACGTATCAACCTAAGTCCACTCCTACATAAGAAATTAAGTCCACTTTCACATGGAACATTAAGTCCACTTCCATGTGGTAAACCAAGTCTATTTTCATGTGGTAAATTTTACATGGCAAATTAGGTCCACTTATTATGGTAACTTAAGCCCACTTTATGTGGTATCAAGTCCACTCATTGTGAAAACCCTAGCCCAATTTATATGTTAAATCAAGTCCACTTATTGTGACAAAATCAAATCCACTCAACATGGCAGCTTAAATTCACTCCCTGCAGTGATTCAAGGCTTCTCCACAATTCAAACTCACGTGATCAACTCCTAGAGCATTGACACAAAGGGAAAGCACTTGGGGAATTTGTTCGCATCCACTCCCCTCGCTGAGAAAACTTGTGAAGTGGATGCGAAGGGGGCATTTGTTTGAGTTAATTTTAACCAAAAATTAAATCTAATCAAAATTCATTCAAAATATAGAATGTTATTGGATTGTGATCAAAATATGGGCTTCAATTGGATTGAAATAGTGGTCAAATTTGACCAAAAACAGAGTTTAATTTGGATTTGAATTATTAGAAAAAATGGGCTCAAATCAAATTGAACTGAATGGGCTGGACATTTGTATCAAAATCAGGCTCAAAATTCATCAAATATATGGACCAAAATGAAAATTGTAAAATCTTTATAAATGCGTCCCTAACTAAATTTTTCTTACGAATAAGTTCTTGAGATGAAAATTTTGTGAAAACATCATTAAAAATTTAAAAATTTTAAATTAATTCCCACAAAATCTAGGGTTTGCGAATAACCACTCAAAATTTTATATTACAAATAAACCCCTAAATTTTTAAAATTTATAAATAAGCCCCTCTTATTTGAAAACAAGCTTAAATTTTATTCAAAAGGGACCCTAAAAACTTTGAATGTGTCCTTTTTGCCAAAGACCTTGAAATTTATAAAATTATATTCTAGCCCAATTTTTTAGTAAAAATTTCTAAATAAACTCGCTAAAATTTTTAATTTACAAATAGGTCTAAATGTTTTTTCAAAAAGGACCCTAAAAGTTCAGATATTTTACAAATATGTCCCTTTTGCAAAAGGCACCTCAAATTGCATAATTACTCTTTGATCTGATTTTGCAAAAAAATTTGCAAATAACCCCTGAAAATTCAAGTATCTAGAAATGGTACAAAATTTCAATTTTTTTCTTCAAGAAAATAAATCCTAATATGGATTACTTGACATTCACAAAGATGGAAATACAGTTCATCACAAACCACAATATTTCAAAACAAGCCAACACGAGATTTTCAAAATTTAGTCAAATATATTTTTATTACAAATTGGGATTCAATATCATTCCAAATTGAGCCAATTGGTGATTTGATTATGTTCTTCTTCAATGCCTATAAAACAAAAACCTACACAAGGAATAACAAAGGATGGAGGTCAAAACAAGAACACAAAAGGCAGAGCAAGAGAGATTAGAACAAACAAGAGGGATCAAAAGAAAGTCAGCTTGGAGGAAGCAACGAGAATAGGGAGAATAGGGAGAAAGGAAAAATTAGGTAAACCCTATGGCACCATTTGGTTCGGGATCAGAATCATGATCAGGATCAAGACTAGTGAACACTTTTGTAAAGTAATATCTTTTTATCAAAATTAACACTTCAATAATTTAAAATTCGGAAAACTATTTCCTTTTTTTATAATAATTTAATTTAATAATAGTGTAAAATAAGTAATATTAATTTTACAAGAAAAAAAATAATTCTGGAAAAGGCTGATCCTGATTCTGATCCCAAACCAAATGGGGCCTATACCTGTTTTCCTTTCCTTTTGCTCACTACTCTTTCTCTTCTTTTTGCCTTTCTTCTTCTTACAGCCCTACTTTGCCTCAACTTGCCATCTGCTACACCCACAAGCCGCTAGAGTTGTTCTTTTGCCCATGTTACCTCTCCGCCTGGCCTCCTTAGCCTCTTGTTTCCTGTTGTCAAAGAGGGCTGGATTTGGCTAAATTTGGCTGGATCCAACTACAGACTTGGAGAGGAGGATCTTAGCCATCCCTCAACCATCATGCCTACACTACACTAGTGAAGGGCTACCGAGAACCCCTACACGATTTGGTCTGACAGACCATCTCTTGTTGCACTTGTATGGGCCACCGATACCTCACTATGGCCTACCCTAACCACACCATGACTCATTGTGCCTATGTGGGACACTGCTAGCCTTGCCTACTTTACTATTGCTAGGTGCAAGGCTGCTGCTTTCCACCTTCACTATGCCTAAACCGTTGCATACCCCCATTCTCTCTTGTTTGCTTGTGGATCTCCTCTTCCTCTTCAAATACCTCATTGTCATGGCCACGATTGAGGCTGCCTACACGTATGCTACCCTTATCATCCACAAGGAAGGTATCGCTACCATAGTGGAGCAAATCACGACTTTGGTGAAGGCTGCCAATGTGAACATGGAGTCAGACTAGTAATTGCTCTTTATATAGCTCCTTTCCAGGAGGTCCGTTGATGACCTCATCACTAGCTTCAAATTTGGCAGAGGCTGCATTGGCAGCTAAGGGTGTAGTAGCTACTACTTTCTTGTTGTTCAAGAGAAGATGGAAGGATAGAAGAGAGATTCAAGGGAAAAAAGGAGAAGAAGGAAAAGCTAGGAAAGAAGGAGGAGAAAAGTTAAAAAATAATAACAATAAAAGAGAAGTTGTTGCAGCCCCATGTGGGGGAGGATGGTTGTTATTGCTAGATATAGGGAGAGTGGTTACTTGCACAAATGAAGAGTGAAGAGAAAGAATCAGGGAAAAGAAGAGAAGGGCTATTGGCTTGAGGAAGAAAGGAGAAATCAAAAGAAATAATAATAATAATAGTTGCTGTAAAATAAAAAAAAAAGAGGATTTGGCTAGTAGTGTATTGCCTCAATTTCCACACTACCATCATCGCGGTCACCTGTGATCCTTGGTGTCTTGGCGAACCCGTGAACCTATTGTGGCCACCTACGACCCCTTGAATATGGCAATAAAGATGGTAAACCAATGACCTCTTTGAGACCATTTGTGGCCCCTCAAAATGGCAATGAAGATAGCAGACCTATGACCTCACCGTGGCCACCCACAGCCCCACGAAGATGGTAGTCAAGACAGAGAACCCATGACCTCAGCATGGCCATCCGTGGTCCCCCTCAAAGATGATGGACCCATGACCTCACCACAGCCCCCTCAAAGATGGTGACGAAAATGGCAAATCCTCATCACATCCAAGCTAGCTTGTAAGCTCATATCTCAGCTAGCCTTCGGGCATGCATCCAAGCCAGCCCTCAAGCTTGCACCCAACTAGTCTGCAAGCTCACACTTAATCAGCCTTCAAGTTCACATCAAAGCCAACCTTCGAACTCACACATAGCCAGCCTTCTGGCTCATGTCTAGCCAGCCTTCGAGCTCACACCTAAGCTAACTTGCCTTTAGGCTTGCACTTAGCCAGCCTTTGGGCTCACACTTATCTAGCCTTCAAGCTCACACATAGCCAGCCTTCATGATCCCACATAGCCAGCCTTCAGGCTCACATCTCAGCCAGCCTTTGAGCTTGCACTTAGCTAATCATTTGGGCTTGTATCTAAGCCAACCTTCAAGCTCACACATATAACCAACCTTTGGGCTCACACTTAGCTAGCCTTTGGGCTCACGTCCAAGCTAGCCTTTAGGTTCCCACCTAGCCAGTCTTTGAGCTCACATCCAAGCCAGCCTTCAAGCTCACATCTAAGCTAGCTTTCAGGTTCACACTTAGCTAGTCTTTGGGCTTGCATCTAGGCCAGCCTTCTAGCTTGAATAAGCTAGCCTTTGGGCTCACACAAGCTAATCTTTGGGCTCACACTCAATTAACTTTTTGGCTTGCATCCAAGCCATCCTTTAGGCTCACACTCAGCTAGTCTTTGAGCTTATATTCAACTAGCTTTTAGGCACTCACCTAGCCAACCTTCGGCCTCATGCTTAGCCAGCCTTAGGGCTCACACATAGCTAGCCTTCAGGCTCCCATCTTAGCTAGCCATCAGGCTTACACTAAGCTAAACCTTTGGGTTCACATCTAAGCCAACAATAGGGCTTGCACTCAGCCAGCCTTTAGGCTCACACTCAACTAACCTTCAGGCTTGTACTTAGGCAGCATTTAGGCTTGCACCTAGCCAACCTTCAAGTTTTCATCGAGGCCAGTATTTGGACTCGCACCCAGTCAATTCTCGAGCTTATACATCTAAGGTAGCTTTTGAGCTCTCAAACTAGGCCAACCTTGAGGTTTGAGCATTTAAAACCAGGCTATAGGCCTATCTAAAATTATTATAAATAACTAAGGACCCTCAAATCAAATTGATTAATGTGAGATAACTCAATAATAATATATGGACTTAAACTGGCCAAATAAATGGACTAAAATTCAAATTGAGCTAAACTCCAAAAAGTCCAAATTTGAGTTAACTTAAACCAAATAAACTCATACTCAACCCTAATCATGGGTTAACTTGAAATCAGGTTGTGTTTAAATTAAATCCAATCTGTATTACACTAAGATCAATAAAATCCTAATAGGTGAAATCAAATACAAACTAAAAGGTTAAATCAAACTCAAAGTTAAACCAAAACCAATCTAGGCTGAGCCTAAACTAAAACCAAGTTGAATTAAATTGACTTAAACTTGAGCCAAAGTTCAGCAGACCTGGACTCTATAAAAAACCAACATAAAGTCAAACTCGACTCAAGCTAAATAAAATCAAATTTAGACCTAAACAATATTAGTCCCAATGAAACTAAATTGAGTGTTAAAATTTCAGTAATACTCTGAAGCTATGAACAAAGGGTGATGTAACTCCTTGATTTGAACTAGTTCAAATAGAACTAAATTAGGTCAAACTAAGTTTTGCTGGGTGTGCTACAATACTTCAATGCTATACCCAACTTCCAAAGCCATTGGTGATGCTATCAAACCAAAGAAGCTAATCGTCAACATGTTCAAAGCTGTCGGCCATACTTTAAAGCTATACCAACTCTATATGCTATTGGTGATGCTGCCAAATCAAAAATGTTAATCGTCAACATGCTCAGAGCTATTGGCTACACTTTGAAGCTATACCAAACTCCCTAAGCTATCGGTGATACTACCAAATCATTGCAGTCAACCAACAATTTGATCAAAGCTATTGGCTACACTTCATGCTAGTAAACCCCATAAGCAATTGACAATGCACCCACCAAGCTAGTCAACTCTCATAAGTAGTTGATGATGCACTCCTTCAAACCAGTCACAAGTAGTTGATGATGTGCTCCTATAAGCTAGTCAACCCCACAAGCAGTTGACAACATACCCTTTATGAGCTATACCCAACCCCATAAGTCATTAGTGATGCTACTAAACCAAAGAAGTTAGTTGCCAATATGCTCTAATCTATTAGCAACATTTCAAGCTATATCCAACCCCATAATCTATTGTTGATGCTACCTAATCAAAGAAGTTATTACCTATGCCTTATCGGTTGTGAAAATACTTCAAAAACCAAAGAAGTTATTGCCTATACTCTATCATTTCTAAAAAACATCAAGGTTAAATAGAGTTATGGCCCATAATTTATTGACTAATGGAAATACTACAACCCAAATAGAGTAATCACCCACACCTTATCGGCTAAGAAAAAGACTCCAACCCCAACGGAGTAATTGCCAATGCCTTATTGGCTAATAAAAACACTCCAACCCAAATGAAGTTATCGCCTATGCCTTACTAGCTATGAAAAAACTTCAAATCCCAAATTTATCACTGATGCTCAAAGAAATTGGAAACACTTCAAACTTCTCCCATTCCTTTCCATAATTTAGGTTAGATGCCACATGGTCTAGCACAGGGGGAGTGAGACAGTAGCACACATCCAACCTCGTTCTCCACTCTCTCTCTTTTTTTCTTTCTTTATTTCTTCTATAGTTTTTATAATTCATTGTAAAGTGAGGGCATACCCTTCCTTAATCCATGTACCATCTTTCTTAAATTAATCAAATAATATTTTCTTCTTTTTTTGAGTCTCTATGATTTGGTAATCAACTACCTCATTAGTGTATTGTCGATTAAGTTTGAGATGTCACCAATGACTTTTGAGTGCCTTATCTTTCAAATGAGGCCAACAACTTTAAGTGCATTGTTTGTTGACTTTATTTGAATAAGGCATCTGGTCGACTGACTAATCAAGTTCATAACTACCATAGTTTGATTTTATTTGAAATCAATGGCCTCATTGGCATGTTGTCAATTAAGTTTGAGGTGTCACCAACAACCTTGAGGGTTGGCTTAGTTAAGCATTACCAATAGCTTTTTAGTTGGTTTAGCTTTGAAGTGTGGTTGACGACTTTGAGCTTATTGTTAGTTGACTTTATTTGATTTTTTATTTGATAATCAATGGCCTCATTAGCATGTTATCAATTACATTCGCGGTGTCACTAATGACTTTTGGAGTTGACTTAGTGTTAAAGTCTGGTTGAAGGCTTTTTCTAGTTTCAAATTTTGTAAACCAGCTAAGGCTAGTAGGCCAATCTTCTCCAACTTCTTTCTTGTTTAATAAGATATTGGAAAGTGTGGATTGAAGAAGCACTTAGGTATGGTACCTTCTAGTTCTCCCTTATGGTATTAAGAACTAGATTTATAGCTTCAAATTGGTTTATGGATTGTTCACACTTGATACTAAGGTTTCTCTACCATGTGTTGTAATCCTAGACTGATTGTGGTTGTTGTATTATTGTATGCTAGTATAGTAGTGGTAGTATATTAGAATTATTAGTATAATTGTAATTGTATTAGTAGCAGTACAGTAATAGTAGTATAATAGTAGTATTGTTGTAGCATAATAGTAATATTATACTAGCAATATCATAATAATGGTAGTATAATAGTATTGTAGAATTATAAAAATATAATAGTATAGCAGTAATCTAATAGTATAGTAGCATAATAGTATTACTGTAGTTAGTATAATGATAGTAGTACTAGAAGTAGTACTATAGTAGTCTAGTTGTATGATCATAGTAGTAGTATAATAATAGTAATATAGTAGTATTAATATGGTAATATTTGTATATTGGTAATATAGTAATGTTAGCATAGCAGTAGTAGTAGTATGCTAGTATTAATATAGTAGTATAGCAGTGTCAGTATAGTATTAGTTGGTGTATATTAGGAGTAGTATATTAGTATTAGTATACTAGTAATAGTAGCATATTAGTGTCAGTATAATAGTGGTATTATAGTACTAGTAGGATGGTAACATTAATATAAAAGTAGTAATAATATAGTAGTCGCAGAAATATATCATTTATAATAGTAGTTATTGTAGTAATAGTAGTATAATAGTAGTAGTATAGTATCAAACTATTAGTAGTATGGAAGTACAAAAGTATATTGATGTACTAGTACTAATAGCAGTATACTATTATAGCAGTTGTAGTGTAATAGTAGTAGCAATAGTAGTATTGTAGTATACTAGTATTAGTTGTATTATAGTAGTAGTAGTCACAACAATAGTAGTAACATAATAGTAGTAGCAATAGTGGTAGTAATGGTCATATAATAATTATAGTAGTAATAGTAGTATAGTAGTTATAGTAATATAAATATAATAGTGGTATAAAAGTATTAATAGTAGTATTAGTAGTAGTAGTGTAGAAGTATTAATAATATTATAGTAGCCATGGTATAGAAGTAATAGCAGTAGTAGAAGTATAATAGCATATTAATAATAGTAGTAGTTGTAGTAGTACTTGTTATTATTATAGTAGAAATATTAGTAATATTAGTAATATAGTAGCATAATAATTGCGATAGAAGTAGAATTAGCACTATAATAGTATAGTAAAAATTATACAATATTAGTAATATAGTGGTATAGTAATAGTAGTATAATATTATTGTAGTATAGTAATGTAAAAATATATTAATAGTTGTAGCATACTTGTAGTACTATAGTATTAATGGAAATATAGTTGTTGTATAGTAGTAATAATATAATAATAGCAGTAGTACCATAGTATTAATAGTATTGTAATATAATAAAATAATAATAGTAGTGCTAGTAGTAATTATAGTAGTCTATTAGTAGTGTATTAATTGTAGTAGTATTTTTGTAGTAGTATAGTAGTATAGCAGTAGTTGTGTAAAAGTAGTAGTATAGTAATATAGTATAATTCTTAATTAGTAATATCAACAGTTATTGTTTCTAATAGTAGTAGCATATTAGCAGTAGCAGTATATAATTAGTATTAGTAGTAGTATAACAATAGTAATAGTGGTAATATACTACTATAATAGTAGTATAACTATAGAAGTAGTATAACTATAGAAGTAGTATAATAATTGTAGTGGTAGTAGTAGCATAGTAATAGTAGTAGTAGAATAGTAATAGAACAGTAGTAGTAATGTAGTATTATTAGTAGTATAGTAGTTCTACTATAATTATTGTAATAGTATAGTAAGATAGTAGTACAGTAGTATAGTACTAATAGTATATTAGTACACTAGTAGTACAGGATAATTGTTATAGTTGTTGTGTTATAGTAGTAGCAGTAATCCTTGTATAGTAGCAGCAGTATAGTAGTATGAGAAGTGGTAGAATTAATAATATAATAATAGCAATGTACTCATAGTATTCTATTACTGGTAGTATAATAGTATATTAGTATACGTATAGCGTTAGAGGTAGTAGTGTAATAGTAATATAGTAATACTAGTAGTATAATATTAGTAATGATAGTAGTAGTGTAATAGTACTAATAGTAGTAATATAGTAGTAATAAAATATTAGTAACAGTAGTATAGTAGCAGTAATCGTTATTTAGTCATAATAGTATAGTGTTACTAGAAGTGGTAATAGTAGAAATATAATAACAATAGTGTCTTAGCAGGAATATATCAACAGTAAAATAATGCATAGTAAAAGAAGTATAATGATGTACTAGTATAGTAGCTTTTTAATACAACTATAGTAGTACAAGAAGTAATATAATTTTAATATAGTAATAGTAATAGTATAGTAGTAGTAATAGTAAAAGTTGTATAATAATATTAGTAGTAGTGATATATTAGCGATAGTAGCAATATAGTATGATAGTTGGAAACATAGTATAGTGGTGATAGTGGTACTATTGTAGTTGTGATATAATAGTACTATCTTAGCAATAATAATATAATTCTAGTATTATATATATAGTAATTGTAATACAATAGTAATAGTATTAAAGCATAATAATAGTAGTAGTATTGTAGTAATAGTAATATACAAGTAGTATTGCAGTAGAAGATAGTAGTAATAGTCATATATTACTATTAATAGTAGTGTCATAGTAGTAGTAATAGTAGTAGCATTAGTTTATAATAATAGAACTAATAGTAGTATTATAATAGTTTTATTATATTAGTAAAATTAGTGGTAGTAGCAGAATAGTAACAATTGTAATATAATTATAGTGGTATATTTACAGCAATAGTATTATTCTATAGTTGTATATTAATGGGAATAGTAGTATGTTAATAGTGTTATAACATAGTAACTATTATTATATAGTAAGAGCATAATAATATCATACTGTTTAGTAGTAGTATAGTAACGTAATAGTAGTAGTATGCTACAACTATTGTAGGACTAGTATTACTTTATTATTATTATTACTGCTATAACTATACTAATAATAAATATTATTATTTTACTACTATTACTACAACAACAATAATACTACTACTACTAATATTATACTAACGTAACTAATATTATACTATTATTACTAGTGTTATATTATTCCTATTATTACTATTACTATGCTATTATTATGACTAAGTAAGATTACTATTACTACTACTATTATACAATAATAATACTTCTGCTATTAGTAATACTACTATGTCACTACTTCTAGTATTATACTTTTTCAATTACTCAAATACTACTACTATACTATACTATACTACTATTATAATACTTTTACTACTACTAACACTATTACTATATGACTATTATTATTATTACTACTATACTTGTACTATTACTACTATACCATTAATATTACTATACTAACAATATAGATATGTGACTACTACTTCTATATTGCAATACTACTGCTATTACTAGTATAATACTACTATTCAAATACTACTATATTATTATTATATTAATTCTATTATTATTACTATATCATTATTACAATTATTATTTTACTAGTATTGCACTACTATTATTAATATTATACTACTATTGCTAATTCTACCACAACATTAGTATTATTATACGAATGCAACTTCTATTATAACAGAACTATTACTGTTATTCTTTTACAATTGTTATTACCATACTACTAGTATTTCTATTATACTATCATTATTATTATACTAATACTAGTATAGTACTATTATTATTATAATGTTAGTATTAATACTATCTTGCAATACTACTACTATTTCTATAACTTTTATATTACCACTACTACTACTCTACTACTACTGTTACTATTATTTTACAACTACTGTCGCTATTATAATACTACTCCTATAATATTATACTACTATTACAGCTATATAAATAAAATACTACTAGTACTACAATGTTGATATTACTATTATAACTACTATTGTACTGCTATTACTAGTACAACCATACTTTTACTACTATCATACATGACTACTGCTTTATTACTATTACAACTACAATACTATCAATATTTCTATACAATTCATACTATTATACTTCAATATTACTACTATTGCAACCACTATCACTATACTACTATAACAACCATTATCCTACTAGTACTAGTATACTATACTACTACGACTATTATACTACTATTACTACTACTATACTACTATAACTATAATAAAAAAATATACTCTTACTACTAATATATTACAATACTATTACTATTAGTACTCCTACTATAATACTGTTGTTAGAACTACTGTAGTACTATTGCCACTATAGTATACTACTATCACTATTATACTATACTACTATTACTAAACAACTACAACTGCTACTATAGGATAATACTATTTAACTATGACTCCTCGTACTACGACAATATTGGTGCCCTTGAATTACTATAGTACTACTATTGTTATACTATACTACTACAACTAATATACTATGCCACTACTGCTATAACAGTGGTACTATTAATATTATCTTACTACTATGATACTTTTATTACTATACTATTATTAGTGTCACTATATTACGGATGCTATACTGTTGTAATACTTTTATTGTACTTTTACTACTATTAGACTGCAATACTACTATACTATCACTAATACTATACTATTACTACTACACAACAACTATAATTATAGTACTGTAATTATCTTACTATTGATATTATATTACTGTTGTTACTACTATTATACTTCTACTAGTATACTATAATTATTATACTGCTACTATTATTTCTCTAATTAATTCTATGCAACTATAACTACTACTATACTTCAACGATTATAACTAATATTATCATATAACAATGCTACCACTATATTGTTACTGTTACTTACACGATTACATTACTACTATTATACAACTTATATATTGCTATAATACAATATCATTACTAAAATTATATTATTATATTACTATATTAATATTGCTACTACTCCAACTGCAACCATAACTACCATATTGCATTATTCTTATTGCTACTATTATATTATTACTAGTACTATATTAATAATATTATTATATACTATTACTATACTAATACTATTAGTATACCACAACAACTACTATTATGCTATTATTATAGCTACTATACAATTGTCACTACTAATATTATACCACTATCTTTATTACACCACTATAATTACTGCCACAATATTACTACTAAACTACAAAGAGTACTACTATTACAATACAAAAAGAACTACTAGTACAATTATTACTATCATAATATTACTACACAACAACAACTACAACCATTACTACTAGTACCACTACTACTATACTAATATACTAGTACTACTACTACTACAATTATACCATTACTTTCATTATACTATTGCTACTATCATACTATTACTTCTGCAATTTCCATTTTACTATTGATACTACTTTACTAATATGCTACGACTATTATTATATTATTGCAACTATTACTGCTACTACTACGATACTAATACTATAATAATATTTTGCTCTACTGTACTATAACTATAATACTACTATTACTTCTACTACTGCTATATTACTACTATTACTGTTGTACTACTATTACTATAATATGACTACTACTACTCTTGGATAACTATAACTATACTATTGTTAAAAATATTATTATTTTACTACTACTACTATTATACTATTACTACTATGAAACTCGTATTGGAGCTATTATACTACAACTACTATAGTAATGTAAATACTATTATTACACTTATACTACTGCTATAATATAATACTACTATTATACTGCTGGTAGTATTCTACCACTAGTATTATACTATTACTACTATACACAGTAATTACTTTAGTGCTGCTACTATACTACCATTAGTACTGCACCACTACTACTACTATTACTTCTATACCTCTATTATTATTCTATTTTGATTATACTATAACTACTAGTATATAGTGACTATTATCACTACTATTATATTACTACTACTACAATTATACTGTAATACTACTACCATACTTGTACTTTTAGTAGCAGCACTACTATTATATTACTATACTACTATAGTTACTACCACTCCTCCTATACTTCAACTACTATGCTATAACTCTATTGCTACTATACTACTATTGAAACTGCTATTATTGTATTATTATAACAACTATACAATCATAACTACTAATGACACTACTATTACTATGGTCACTACCATAGGACAGCTACAATAAAATCACAACTTCTTCTACTACTACTATACTAATACTATAACTACTATTACAGCTGCTCCTACCATATGACTACTACTAGTAATATTGTACTGCTACTATTATAATTTATATACTATTACTTCTAATTTTACTAATATAATTATCACTACTACTGTACTACTACTTCTATAACAATACTATGACTACTACTACTATACTACTCTACTCTACTGCTACTATCAGTAGTATACAACTATTAATACTATACAAATACTATACCATTACTCTTATCATACTATTGTAACTACTATCTTACATCAACTACTATTATACTACAAATATACCATTACGACTACCATACGACTGCTATTAGTACTACTAACTACTTTTATATTACAAATATACTATTACTACAACTAATAGGATATTACTATCTTTACCACCACTACTATACTACTACTGTAAAACTGCTAGTTCTGCCATTATACTACAACTGCAACAACAATTGCTACTATTATAATCTATTACAAAAACTGCTACTATTTTACTATTACAATTACTATACTATCACTATTACTATTATATTACTTTTACTATTGTATACTACTATAGCTACTGCTACTACTACTATAGTTACGCTACTACTATACTACTACTACAATAATAAATATAGTACTACTGCGACACCATTAATATTATTATATTATTACTATTATACTACTCTATTACTACTAAATTGCTACCATTACAAATACTAGTATATTACTACTACTATTATGCAATAACTACTACTAGTATTACAACTAGTACTACTATTATAATTCTATACTACTCCTACTACTATTAATACTACGACTATTACTATTATACTACAATATTCCTCTTGCTATGATTATGTTATTACTATAATTATACTACCACTACTTTCACTAAACTACTACTACTATTATACACGACTAGTATTACTACTATACTATTGCTACAACTATACCACCACTACTACTATAATATTAACTACTATTATACCATTACTACTATTATACAACTATAATTACTGCTATGATACTATTAATATGCTTTTACTACTATAGTAATATGGTACTATTATTATACTACTACTAGTACTATGATACTAATACTATACTATTACTACACTCTACTATAATACAATTAGAATACTATTGCTACTACTACTATAGCAATAACTTTACTATTACTATACTAGTACTACTACTATTCTATAAATACTATAATATTACTACTATTCTATTATTTAACTACCACTAGTACTACTACTACACAACTATTAGTACTACAGCTACTATATTATTACTATTATTACACAACAACCACTAGTATTGTTACTGTCACTACCACTATTATACTACTATACTACTTTTACGACTAGTACTACTACAATTACTACTATATTATTTTGCTCCTACTAGTATGATTGTACTATTACAACTACTATACTACCACTACTTCTACTAGTAATAGTAGTGCATTACTATTCTAGTACTACTCCATCTCCTATAGCTACTATGATTATTACTATACCAGAACCTCACTACTACTGTACTGCTACTATACTAATATTATTCTCTGATACTATTATACTAGTATATAAGCACTATAATACTATACTGCTACTATTATTACTGTTATACTTCTACTACTACTATACTATGACTATACTTTTACTACTAGTAGTAATACTACTACTACTACTTCTACTGCTACTATTGCTGCTACTGCACTACTACTATATTGCTACTACTAGTGTTATACTACTAGTACTACTATACTACTATTGTTACTATTATACAACTACTATACTACTGTAAAGTAAAAATTAACCACTCAAATTAGCAAGAGACTCTGAGGTTTAATATCGAAACAACAAATAGAATTTAAAGATGACTTGTAGTATAATTAAGTATTTTGGGAACATGACTTTTAACAAGTGTAAGTCTCTATTATTAACTACTCCAACAATCATTAGGAAACTCTTAAAGTAAGCAACCTAGCTAATGAAAATAGTGATACAAAGAAAAATGCATGATTGATTAAATTGAAAAAAAATACATGGCTTATGCCAACAGCATACTCTCACATTACAATTTAAGAAATTTAAATTTAAAATCATAAAGATTATGAAAATAAGATAGGAATGGGAAGTGCTTGATACTTGTCATTGTCCCAATACTTTGCACTTAAAATATGGCTAGATTGACCATAGTTCAATCCTTGGTGGATGCTGATAATTTGGCATGATTTTAGGGTGTGGCTGACTATGTCGATTTGTGTTAGTAGACCCTTTTAAGATCTGATGTTCACTAACTATATTATGCTTATTGTTAGTTGGCTTCTTTTGATCTTGGATTTTATAATCGATGAACTCTTTAGCATGTTTTCAATTAAGTTTGAAGAATTGTCAATAGCTTTTGAGCATGTATTAGCTTAGCTTTAAAGTGTGGCTAATGGCTTTAATTGTGTTATCGATTGACTTCTTTCAAGTACAACATCTAGCTGATTGACTAAGTGAGTTCAAGCTTGCCTTTAGTTTGATTTGGTTTGAAATGGACTGGGGCATTGGCTGATGCTGACCATCTCTATTTGATAATCAACAATTTTGATTATATTTGAAGTGTAACCAATGGGTTTGATCTTATGTTGGATGAGCTTGGAGTGTGTTTGATGATGTCATGCATGATGCTAGTCGACTTCTTTCGAAGAAGGCATATGGTTGACTAACTAAGTGAGTTTGAACCTACCTTTACTTCGATTTGAAAGGGTTAGAAACTTTGGCATATGCTGACCATTTCTGATTTGATAATTGACAGCCTCTTTGGCATGTTATCAATCAAGTTTGAAGCATTGCCAATAGCTTTTGAGTGTGTGTTGGCCTAGCTTTGAAGTATGATCAATAATTTTAAGCATGTTTCTGCTTGAACACATTCAAACATGGTATAAGATTGACTAACTATGCGAGATCAAGCCTAATTTTAGTTTGATTTGATTTGGAAAAAATGATTGGTGGCCTTGGCTCACGCTAATGATCTTTGATTAGAGAATTGATAATCTCATTAGCTTGTTGTCGATTAAGTCTGAGGTAATGTTGATAGCTTTAAGCATGTTATAGACCATCCCTATTTAATGTTTGATCCAACGCTAAATAGGTTCTTGATGGATCTTGGTTCAATATGTTAATTGGCTTGGGTTTGACCTAAGTTGGACCCTTATTGGGTTCAGGTTCAAAACATAATAGACTTGGGTTCAAGTTCAAGATGATTTGATTCAACTTCCCTTTAGTTTAGGTTTGACGAAATTTTGGTTCAAGTTTGGCTTGGTTAAACTTTAGGTGTGACCTAGTTCTAGTCCAGGTATAACTTAGTGCAAAGAGCCAAAATCATCAACATAGGATGACGAAGACCCTATGAAATAATCTTGAAATAAGAAATAAAAAATGTATGTTGGTTTGAGTGTACAATTGAGTATTATGGGAACATGACTTCCTAATAGGCATAAACCCCTATTGCTAATTACCTAGATAGTGATCAAGAACTTCCTAAAGTAAGGAACCTAGCTAATAAAAATAAAGACATGAAAGAAATAACATGATTGATTGATTTGAGAAAAGGGGGTACATGGTTTAAGAAAGGGCATACCCTCACATTACAATTTAAGGAATTTAAATTTACAATCATTAATGACATTAAATAAGTAAGGGGATGGGAAAAGCTTGATATTTATCACTACCCCACTCTCGTGTTTTGGACCGAGTTGAACTTGACTCAAATGGATGCTTGATTTGATATTTGGTGGATGTTAATGAGTTGGCTTGATTTCAATGTGTGACTGATTGTCTTGGATTATGTTACTTGACCCTATTAAGATCTGGATTTTTGCTGATGACTTTCTATTTATTGTTAGTTAACTTCTATTAATTCTTGACTTGAGAAAAAGATTAATAGACTTAGCTTATGCTAATCATTTTAAATTTGATAATCAATAGCCTCTTGGTGTGTTGTCGATTAGGCTTGAAGTATCACCAATGGCTTTTGGAGTTGGTTTAGCTTTGAAGTGTGGTTGACGACTTTAAGCATATTATCGATTAACTTCCTTTGATAATTGATGGCCTCATTAGTGTGTTGTCGATTATATTTAAGGCATCACCAATAAATTTTAGGGTTGTCATAGCCAAGCATTACTAATGGGCTTTGGGGGTTGGTTTAGTTTTGAATTGTGTTTGACAACTTTAAGCATGTTGTTAGTTGATTTCATATGATAATCAATAGCTTCAATGTCTTATTGTCAAATAAGTTTGAGTCATCATTAATGGCTTTTGGGGTTGGCCTAGCCAAGCGCCACTGATGGCTTTTGGGATTTGTTTAGCTTTGTAGCATGGCCGACGGCTTTTAGCATATTATCAGTTAACTTCGTGTAATAATCTATGGCCTCATTGGTGTGTTGTTAACTAAGTTTGAACCATCACCAATAGCTTTTTGACTTGGCTTACCCAAGTGTCACCAATAGATTTTTGGGTTGGTTTGGCTTAGAGTGTGGCTAACAACTTTAAGCATGTTATTGGTTGACGTCATCTGATAATTGATGCCCTCATTGACATGTTATTGATTAAATTTAAGGCTTTGATAATGACCTTTGGGACTGACTTAGCCATATATCACCAATGTCTTTTGTGGATTATTTAGCATTAAAGCATAGTTGATGGTTTTAAGCATATTATCGGTTGATTTTGTTCGATAATTGATAGCCACATTGGCATATTGTTGATTGAGTTTGAGGCATCTCTAGTGGCTTTGATGTTGTCTTAGCCAAGAATCTTAAATAGCTTTTGGGTTGGTTTAGCTTTGAATTGTGGTTTGACTTAATTTAGAGTTCTATTCAAACTTATTGTGGTTTAGATGAAATGAGAGTTCTATTCAATCTTATTGTGAGTTCTAATATGGTTTGACTCAATTTCAAGCTCTATTTAAACTTATTATGGTTTATTTTGATTGTGGTTTGATTCAATTTGGAGTTCTCCTCGAAATTGTTTTGGTTTAGTTCATTGTGGTATGGCTCAATTTAGAGTTCTATTCAAACATGTTGTATTTAGTTTGAATGCAATTTGACTCAATTTAGATTTCTATTCAAACTTGTTGTGGGTTAGTTCAAATGCAGTTTGACTTAGTTTAGTGTTCTATTTGAACTTGTGATGGTTGTGGTTCAACTCAATTCAAAATTCTTCTCAAACTTATTATGATTTAATTCAAATATGGTTTGATTCAATTTAGAGTTCCAATCAAACTTGTTGTGATTTATTTTGGATGTTATTTAATGCTATTTAGACTTCTAGTCCAATTTGTTATGGTTTGGTTTGAATAGAGTTTGACTCAGTTTAGAGTTATATTTAAACTTATTGTGGTTTAGTTTGAATGTTACTTGATTCAATCAGATTTCAATCTGAATTTATTATGTTTAACTCAATTAGTGTTCAATTCAGATTTGCTTTGATTTAGTTTGAATGTTGTTTGACTCAACTGGAGTTTGATTGGAAGATGTTTTGATTCTGGATTAATTGGATTCCAACCCAAATTGACCGTAGTTTGGAATGACCACATGACCTAATTATAGTTGAATCTGAACCTAGGTCATTAGTTCTTTAACTAAAATGGATGACAAGTTGGGGTACTGGTTGACTAGCCAAAATGAGTGTCATTTTAATTTCAACAGAACTGGATGACTAGTTCAATTATTGTTCATCTGATAGAGCGGATTCTTTTTCTAGTTTATCAGAATCACATAATTGGTTGGGGTACTGGTAATCTAACAGAGAACCTATGGTTTTTTGGTTCACCGGAATTGGTTGACCAATTTAGGGTATCGATCAATTAGGAGAGCTTTGCTAGTTATGATAGAGTATGACTAGTCGGTCAACTAGCAGAGAGCTTTTCTATTCATCTGGGCTAGTTTTTTGTCCAGTTGTTTTAATCTATTCAAGTTCATTTGGTGTTTTATTTGAGTCACTTTGGTTTGGTTTATTTATTTTAGCTGAACTATTGAGTCTAATGTGGTTGAGCCATTTAAACAATATATGTCAATCAATTTTATTTTGATTTGAGAGCCCTCAAATAATCATAATGACTTTGGGTGAGCTTGCACGTTGATCTTAAATTGCTTTATCTTTTAGTCTACCATAACCTTGGCATTAATTGAATTAAACTTTTAGGAATGCCCTCAGTCTATCCTTTATTCAGTTAAACATTTAGGCATGCCCGCAAGCTAGCATTTAGTAAGAGTTTGATTTTTGGATGAGCCCAAGGGCTAATACTAAACCGATTGGACTTTCAAGCAAAACTCATAGGCTAGCCTTTCATGTGAATAAACTTTTATGTGAGCTCACAAACTAACCTTTAGTCCAAATTGCACACTATTATCCCATAATAATGTTTACAACTATAACTACTATTAGTACTAGTACTATGCTAGTATTATACTACTACTATTACTCTGAATACTACTATAACAATATACTACTACTACTATATTATTATTATTACTAATATTATACTACTACTAATACTTGTATAACTATAGTAATATACTACTGCTATATTACTATACTATTATTGTACTATTACTATAGCTACAACCTACTACTATCATAGTACTATACTACTATTACAATACTATAACTACTGCTACAATAACAAGAACAACTACTAACACTATATTATTACTACTACAATACTACTACTACTATGCTACTACTACTATTAGCACTACTAATATTATTTCTACTATACTATCACTACTAGTATAATACTACACTATATTACTATATTATAATACGATACTACTATACAACTACTAATACTATACTACAATTAGGACTTATATATTACTACTAGTACGACTATTATACTATAGAACTATTATACTATTACTACTATAATACTACTACCACTGTACTACTACTATTACTACTATATTATTATTACTAATACTATTATTATATTATATTACTACTATACTACTATTAGTATAATATTGTACTACTACTGCACTACTACATATTACCACTATACTTCTAGTACTACACTAATGCTACCACTGCTATGACTACTATATTATAATATTCATACTATTATTGTACTACAATTATACTACTAATATACTACGACTATCATACTAATATTACAACGACTATTGCTTGTAATAGTATATTATTATTGTACAACTACAATTCTACTACCACTATACTAGTACTACTGCGAGTACTAATACACTATAATATTACTACTTTTTATGCTACTTGTATTACACTAGTACAATACTAGTACTAATACTATTAGTGCTACTACTATTGTACTACTACTATACTAATACTGCATTACTATACTATCACTATAATAATATTCCACTAATACCATACTACTACAATTTTACTAGATTACTACTACAACTACTATTATTATATCAATGTTACTACTAGTACAATTATACCGCTATTATACTTCTACTGTAGAACTATCATAATAGTAGTATACTACTATAATTGTTACCACTATTACTAATATAGTAAAATATTTCTACTATTATACTGCTACTATACCACTATACCAGACAACTATAATATGTTACTATAGTACTATTTTATTACTGTTATTACTATGCTACTATACCTTTCTATTATACTATACTAGTATACTTCTACTACTACTATAATAATACTATACTAATACTATTATTATACTACAACTACTATCATACTATCATTATATTACTATAATTACTATTCTAGACTATTACTACTACCATACTACTATAACACCACTATTATACTTATACCATACGACTATTATTACTATATTACTACTACAATATACTTCTACAACTATATTACTACTATACTATATAACTACAACTACTACTGTTGCTATACAACTACAACTATTAGCATTAATAGTATGTTATACTACTACTATTCTGCTATACCATATTACTATAGTGCTACTACTAGGACTACTATTATATTATTACTACTATTATACTACTACTATTGCTACTAATATACTATTACTACTACTATACTACTATTATACTAATGTTGTACTACTACTATACTATTATTATTACTACTACTTACTACCAATATACCATTATAGTACTGCTACTATACTATTGTTGTTACTACTATTGTACTGTTACTAGGCTATATTATTACTACTATACTACTACAAATATACCACTTCTATACTACTACTACTATATTTCTATACTATTATTGTTGCTGTTATACTACTTTCATACTACTAAAATACTACTACTATTATACTACTATCTTACTATTAGTACCGTTATTATTACTTATACTATTAGTACACTACTACCACTACTATACTACTATACTACTATACTACTATTAGTACTAATACTATTGTACTATATATTACTACTATTTTACTACTTCTACTAAGGACTACTACAATACTACTGTACTACTAGACAACTACAAGGCAACTACTATAATACTATTATACTACTACTATACTCGTATACAACTACTATAATACTATCTTATTACTACTACAACTATATACTACTACTATTATATTACTATGACTGCTATTACTACACTATTATACTAATATTACTATACCACAATTATTATTACTACTATTAATCTACTGTTATTATATTTATATTATACTATTACTACTACTGCTGCACTACTATATCTAATTATTCACTCAAACCATCTGAAATTTTTATTTATTATTTTCGGATTGCTCTTAGAGGTTTCTCACCATCCTAGGTTGTTGATTTCCACTACACAAATTGTAGGATGCCCAGTGGCACATGACTTGATCTCAAAATGTACGAACCTAATTTGCCTAGATTATAATAAAAGAATAAATGTGAAAAACTAGTGGTTGATTTTTCATTAAAAATAAGAAAAATACCATCATTAAGTGATTCCCCTACCCCAACTTACACTATCGCCGTCAGTGAAAGTTTTGTGGGATACTTTCATCAACCAATAATAACTATGACGGTAGTCAGGGTCTACATAACCACGGATTAACTACTTACCTCCCATTCCGGGGGTGGAGGCCTCTCACCTAAGGGCAAACACTAAGTCCTCCTAGGTAGTAGGGTCAAACCCATTCAAGGGACTAAGGCCAAATATTATTATGTCAAACTTGGATAACAAAGTTGAGAGTCTATTGGCACAAACTAAGGTATCACTCCACTAGAGACTTGGTAATAGGCAAAAGTAAATTTTTGACCACCTACAATGCCCTTTAGATTATAAGGATTATCGTGATGATATATGGCGGAGTCGAATTCCCTCGACCACCATCGCCTACCAATGCCTTAAGTTGACTTTAGGAATTGAAGTGTACATTGTTATAACAAACAAAGTCTATTTTCATATGGTAAACAAAGTCCATCTTGTGCAGTGATCAAGCCTATATCTACATAGCAAATGAAGTTCACTTTCATGTGACAAACAAAGTTGATTTTGTGTAATAACTAAGCTCGCATTTACGTGACAATTCAAGTACACTTCTATATGGTAAATTAAATCCATCATGAATGGTGATCAGGTCCACATTTACCTAACAATTTAAATATGCTTTCACATGGCCAATCAAGTCTATTTCCATGTAGAAGATAAAGTCCATTCTATATGGTATCTAAGCCCATACTTTAAGTGGCAAATTGACTTCGCTTTCATGTGGTTCACAAAAGTCCACTTTCACATAGCAAATTTAGTCTATATTTACTAGATAATTCAAGTCCAATTCCACATGGCAAGCAATCTATTTTATGTAGCAATCAAGCCTAAATTTAGATCAAGGTTTATAAAATTGGTTGAACTTTTTTAGTTTTGGCCAAAACATTTTGGCCAGTACTTAGGTTTTGATTTTTAGGTTTTGTGAAGAAGCTTAAAGCAACACAACCGAGTTTATCATCCAACATAACAAAGCTTCCAAGCTTGGTCTTGGTCCTCAGTTACTGCCACTTCCCTCTGCTTCTTCTTCTTCTTCTTCTTCTTCTTTTCCTTCTTCTTCTTCTTCAAATCTACTAGCTTCTATGATTGTGATCAAGCTATCCAACATAGAGACAAAGGGGGAGTAATAGTAGTATACTAGTATAGTAGTAGTAATAGCAGTAGTATAGTAATATATTAGTATGGTAGAATAGTACTAGCAGTTGTATAATAGTACTACAATAATACTAGTTGTATTGTGCTTATATTGGTATACTAGTATAGTATTATACTAGTAGTACTAGTAGTAGGACTATTATAGTAGCAACACTATAGTAGTAAATTAGTATAATAGTATAGTAATATAATAGTTATAGTAGCATAGTATAGTAGTATATTAGTATAGTAGTTGTAGTAGTAATACTATGAGGTAGTAATATAATATAGTAGTATAGTAGTGAAGTTGCTGTAGTAGTATAATTTTATAGTAATATGGCAATATTAATAGTATTAGTAATAATATAACTATAATATAATAGTAGCATTGTACTGTATTGTAGTATAATATTATAGTCATAATAATTATAGTAGTATTATAGTAGTAGTAGTGGGTATAATATTTGTAGAAGTGATATTATAGTAGTAGTTGTATAGTAATAGTAATAGTAGTATTATAGTAGAAACAGAAGTGGTAGGGGCTAAACATATAAAAATGACCCTGTGGCCTGCGGGCTGTCCTGGCATGGCCCAAAATCTATTATATTCGAGTCTTGTCTGGCACGACCCATATATGAGCCAAGCCTGGTAGTCTTCAACATCCCGTGGGCCAAGCACAATCAGTGGTACAATTAGACTAAGCATGGCATGCCATCGAGCGATCACAACCAATAGTCCTTAGGAGAAAGTCTAAGACCTTAAATATTAAGTTTACTTACTACTAATCATATTATTACAATATTATATATATATATATATATATAATATATATATATTATGGGCCAGACTAGATATAGCCCATAGTCTTGTGGGTCGCAAATCGTGCTTAACACCTTTTCTTTTCTCAATGAGTCATGCTCAATATGACTCGTTATTGTCCAGGGTTATGCCAAACATGGTCTGAAATAATTTTGGCAACCTGATACAATGGATCGTGCCTGCTCGGCATGACCCATTTAACACCTGTAGTAGTAGCAACATCATACTAGTAGTATTGTAAAACATTAGTAATAGGTAGTAGTTATTATAATAGTATATTGATAGTATAGAAGTAGTATCGTAATAGTAATAGATAATTGTATTATACTAGTAGTAGTAAAAGTAGTAGGATAGTAGTAGCAGTAGTATAGTAATAGTATAATAGTAGTATAGTCTAATAGTATAATAAAGTAGTATAACATCACTACCATATAATAGTTATACTAGCAGTAGTAGTAGAAATAGTAGTAGTACTAGTATATTAGTCGTAACAGTATAGTAGTAGTATAATAGTAGTATTATAGTAGCATAGTAGTAGTGTTATAGTAGTAGTATAGTAATGTCATATTTGTATTATAATAGTAGTATTGTATTAAGATATATTAGTTTTATTGTTTGTGGATGTTGATAATTTGGCTTGATTTTGGGGTGTGGCTGACTGTCCTGGTTTGTATTAGTTGACCATTTTGAGATCTAAAGTTCATTGACAACATTATGCTTATTGTCAGTTGGCTTTTTTGATCTTTGATTTGAAAATCAATACCTCTTTGGCATGTTATTATTTAAGTTTGAAGCATTGTCAACGGCTTTCGAGCATGTGTTAGCTTAGGTTCAAAGCATGGCTAATGGTTTTAAGTGTGTTGTTGATTGACTTCTTTCAAATACAACATTTGACTAATTGACTAAGCAAGTTTAAGCTTGCCTTTCCTTTGGTTTGGTTCGAAATGGACTGTGGCATTGGCTGATGCTAACATTTCTCTTTGACAATCAACTACTTCAATTATATTTGAAGTGTCACCAATGGGTTTGATCTCATGTTGGATGTGCTTGAAGTGTGTTCGATGACTTTACGCATGATGCTGATTGATTCCTTTGAACAAGACATCTGGTTGACTAATTAAGTAAGTTTCAGCCTACTTTTAGTTCAATTTGAAATTGTCAGTAACTTTGGCTCATATTGACCATTTTTGATTTGATAATTGATGGCATCTTTGGCATGTTATCAATTAAGTTTAAAGCATTGCTAATTGTTTTGAGCATTGTTGGCTTAGCTTTGAAGTGTGATCAACAATTTTAAGCCTGTTGTTGGTTAGCCACATTCATACTTGGCGTAGGATTGATTAATTAAGTAAGTTCAAGTATGCCTTAGGTTTGATTTGATTTGAAGAAATGATTGGCATTCGTGGCTCGTGCTAATCATCTTTAATTAGAGAATCAACAGTCTCATTATTGTGTTGTTGATTATGTTTGAGGTGTTACTAACAGCTTTGACTATGTTGTAGACTAACACTAATTAATCTTTGATCAAACCCTAATTAGGTTCTTGATGGATCTTTGTTCAACATGACAATGGATTTAGTTCAACCCAAGTTGGACCCTTACTTGGTTTTGGCTCAAACCTTAATGGACTTGGGTTCAACTTTGAGATGATTTGATTCAATTTGGTTCTGGTTAGGTTGAACTTGATTTTGGTTTAGGTTCAACTTGGTTTAAGTTCTGGTGTTTCCTAGTTGTAGTTCAGGTGTTACCTGGTACAAAGTCAAAATTGTTAACCTGGGATGGCAAATTCCCCATAAAGCAATTTTGGAATAATAAATGAAAAGTGTATGTTAGTTTGAGTGTGCAATCAAGTGTTGTGGGAACATGACTTCCCAATAGGTGCAAGCCCCTGTTGTTAATTACTCTAATAGTTGTCAAGAACTTCCTACTATAAGGAAGCTAGCTAATGAAAATAGAGACATGAAAGAAGAAAACATGATTGATTAATTTGGAAAAATAGGCATAAGGTTTAAGCAAGAGTATACCTCACATTACAATTTAGGGAATTTAAATTTACAATCATGAATGATACAAAATAAGTAAGGGAATGAGAAAAGCTTGATGCTTCATTTGATATTTGGTGGATTTTAATGACATGGTTGGATTTCAATGTGTGGCTGACTATGTTAGCTTGTGTTAGTCGACCCCATTAAGTTTTATAGTTTCATTGATGACTTTCTATTTGTTGTTAGTTAACTTTTATTGATTCTCGACCTGAGAAAATGATTAATGGCCTTAGCTTATGCTAATAATTTTTAAGTTGATAATCAATATCCTCTTGGTGTGTTGTTGATTAGGTTGGAAGCATCACCAATGGCTTTTGTGGTTTGTTTAGCTTTGAAGGGTGGCTAATGACTTTAGGCATATTATTGATTGACTTTGTTTGATAATTAATTGCGACATTTGCTTATTGTTGATTAAGTTTTAGACATCTCCAATTACTTTTAGGACTTAGTTTTGAAGTGTGTCTAACGACTTTAAGCATGTTGTCAATTAATTTTGTTTGATAGTCAACAACTTCAGTGGCTTATTGTCAATTATATTTAAGGCATCACCAATGACTTTTGGAGTTGGCTTAGACAAGTGCTACCAATGGCTTTTGGGATTACTTTAGTTTTGAAGTGTGGTCAGTAGCTTTTAGCATGCTGTTGGTTAACTTTATGTGATAATCGATGACCTCAATAGTGTGTTATCGACTAAGTTTGAGGTGTTGCCAACAGCTTTTGGACTTGACTTACATAAGTGTCACCAATGGATTTTAGGGTTGGTTTAGCAATGAAAGTGTGGCTGACGGCTTTAAGCGTATTGTTGGTTGACTTTGTCTGATAATTAATTACCACATTGGCATCTCATCGATTAAGTTTGAGGCATTGCTAATGATTTTTGGGATTGGCTTAGCCAAGCATCACCAATGGCTTTTTAGGTTTGCTTAGCATCAAATCATGGCTAACAACTTTCAGCATGTTATTGGTTGACTTTATTCAATAATTGATGTCCTCATTGGTGTGTTGTCAATTGAGTTTAAGAGATCACCAATAGTTGTTCAAGTTGTCTTACCCAAGCATCTTCAACAGCTTTTGGGGTTGGTTCAACTTTGAAGTGTGGTTTGGCTTGATTTAGAGATCTATTCAAACTTGTTGTAATTTAGATCAAATAAGAGTTCCATTCAAACTTATTATGAGTTTGAATGTGGTTTGATTCAATTTTGAGTTCTATTCAAACTTATTGTGGTTTAGTTTGATTATGGTTTGACTTAATTTAAAGTTCTCTTTGAACTTCTTATGGTTTAGTTCAATGTGGTTTGAGTCAATTTAGAGTTCTATTTGAACTTGTATGGTTCAGCCCATATGTGGTTTGGCTTACTTTAGAGTTCTATTTGAACTTGTGGTGGTTGTGGTTTGACTCATTCAGAATTCTATTTGAACTTATTATGGTTTAATTCAAATATGGTTTGACTCAATTTAGAGTTTTGTTTTAACATATTGTCCTTTAGTTCAAATGTGATCTGACTCAATTTAGAGTTCCAATCAAACTTGTTGTAATTTATTTTGAATACTATTTGACTCTATTTAGAGCTGTATTCAAATTTGTTGCGGTTTAGTGTCAGTATGGTTTAACTCAATTTAGAGTTCTCTTTGAAGTTGTTGTAGCTTAGTTCGAATGCCATTTGATTCAATCATATTTTGATTTGAATTTATTATGGTTTGACTTAATTAGTGTTCAATTTGGATTTGTTTTGATTGAGTTTGATTGTTGTTTGACTTAATTGGAGTTCAATTTGAACATGTTTCAATTCTGTATTAAATCAATTCCAACCAAAATTAATCATCATTTGAACTGATCCTTTGACTCGGTTATGGTTGAATCTAGGTCTAAGTTAGCAGTCTTTTGGCTAAAATGGATGACCAATTGGGGTACTAGTTGGCTAACCAAAATAAGTATCATTTTAGGTTCAATTGAACCGGATGACTAGTTTAGATATTGGTCATTTGACAGATAGGATTTTTTTCTTCATTTATCAGTACTGAACAATTAGTTGGGGTATTGGTCGCCCAACAGAGAACCTATAGTTTCTTGGTTCACGAAAACCAATCAACTCAGAGGGTATCGATCAATTAGAAGAGCTTTGCTTGTTATACGTGAGTATGACTGGTCGATCAACTGGCAGATAGCTTTTCTACTCATTTTGACTAGCTTCATTTCATTTGTTTTTTATCCATTCAAGTTCATTTGGTGCTTTTCTCAAGCCACTTTTGTTTGGTTTACTTATTTTAGCCAAACTAACTTGAGTTCATTGTAATATAATAGTATAGAAGTAGTAGTAGTACAATAGTATAGTAGCATAGTAATAGTATGGTAGTAGAAGTAATAATAATAGTAGTATAATAGTAGTATAATAATAGTAATAATCTATAGTAGTAGTACAGTAGTAGTAATAATCTATAGTAGTAGTACAGTAGTAGTCATAGTATAATAATAGTAGTTGTAAAGTAATGCTATAGTAGTAGTCATAGAAATATATTATTTGTGACAGTAGCAATATAGCTGTAATAGAGTAGTAGCAGTGTAATATTGGTATAACAATAGTAGTAGTAGCATACCAATAGTATACTCGTATAATGTAGTAATATAGCCATATAACATGGTAGCACAGTACGATAGTAGTAATATAGTAGTTGTATTGTAGTAATAATATTATAGTAGTATTTGTAGTAGTATAGTAGTATAATACTAACGGTAGTATAGTACGATAGTAGTAGCAGTATAATAGTAATAGTAGCGGCAGTAGTAATATAGTACTAACAGTCGTATAGTAGTAGTATGATAGTAGTTATATAATAGTGTAATATAGTAGTGTAGAATAAAAGTATAGTGTTAGTATAGCATAACAGTAGTAATAGCAGCACTAGAAGTTTAGTTGTAGTGATAGTAGAACTAATATAGTATTACAATTTTATAGTTGTAATAGTACACTAATACTATTGTACTAATAATATTATAGTAGTATAGTTTAGTAGTATAGTATAATAGAAGTATAGGATTATAGTACAATTGTATAGTATATTAGTGCAGTAGTAGTCTAGTATAGTTGTAGTTGTATAGTAGTAATATATTATTTGTACTAGGAATAGTATTATAATATTAGAACAATATAATAATATAATATTAGTGGCAGAGTAGTCGTATTGTAGTCTAATAGTAGTAGTAATAGTAGTAGCACTAGCATAAGATTAGTATCAATAGTGTTATAATAGTAGTATAATAATAATAATAATAATATGGTAGTAATAGTAACAGTGTAGAAGTAGATGTTATATAATAGTACTAATGGTAGAATTATAGTAGTAATCAAATAGTACTGTAGTTTTAGTATTAGTATTGTAGTATAGTACTATAGTATTACTATAGTAGTATAATAGTGCAAACCATATAGTGATAGAAATATAGTGATAGTAGTAGTAGTAGCATAGTACAAGCAGTAGTATAAAAGTACAATAGCTATAGTATAATAGTAGTAGTAGTATAGTAGTACTGTAGTTGTAATAAACAGTAGTAGTGTGGTGGTATAGTAGTTTACTTATGGTATTATTATAATTGTGTAGTAGTGGTATATAGTATACTAATATAGCTATATAATTGTAATAGTAGTAAAGTTTTATAGTTATATTAGTAGTATATATTATTACTAATATAACAATTGTAGTAGTCTAATAAAATAGTTGTATTGTAATAGTAGTAGCTAGATGAGGAGCAGTATAGTCGTAGTAGTATAATAGTAGGGTAGTATAATAGTAGTAATGGTATAGTAATAATATCAATATGGTAGTAGTAGTTGATATTGTTATTGTTAGAGTATAGTAGTAGAAGTAGAGACACAATAATAGTATAATAGTATAAAAGCAATGGTATAACAATATAATAGTATAGTACTATAGTACTATTATAGTAGTCGTGGCAGTAATTTTTACATAGTAGTAGTATGGTAATAGTTATGGTGGTATAATATAAATAGTAGAATACTAATAATGATATTGTGGCAGTTGTATTACAGTATAGTAGCATAATAATAGTCGTATATTAGAAGTATTAGTGTAATAGTAATTATATTAGTAGTAGTACAAATATAGTAATATAATAATAGTATAATAATAATAGTATACTAGTAGTATGGTAATAGTAGTATTATAGTGGTATACCAGTATAGTAGTAGAGTTGTGTACTACTAATATAATAGTATAATAACATAGTAGTATTAGGATAGTAATATAATAGTATAATAGTAGTAGTAGTAGTACTATAGTAGTAAATAATATGATCATAGTAGTAGTATAGTAATAGTAATAGAATTCCGTAGTGCTAGTATAATAATGTTCTATATGGTAGTAGCAAGTAGTGATTAGTACAGTTAGAGTATAGAAACATTAGAATAGTTATAATCAAGGTTTGAGTTTTCGCTTGGATTCGCGTTTCAGTTACTCAGAGAAAAACTGATATATTTCGGTTGACACTATTCTAATTTTGATTTTGCCGAAATATTTTTTAAAATTATTTAATTATGGTTTAAACTTGAGTTTGACTATATTTTGACTATACTTTCACTTTAAATCAAAAACTAGGATAAAACTTGTTAAAAATTCCAAATTATAAAGTAATTTATAACTAAATTTATCATAAGATTAAATACTAATTTTATTTAATTTAAATCAATTTTGATAGCTAGTCACCTGTATAATCTATTTTTTATAAATTAATGATAAAAAGTAGAAAACACACGGAAAATAATATGAATATGATTAAAAGCTAAAAATTAACATAAGTAAATTTAACTTATCATTAAAATATTTTTGACATATACATAATCTATTAATTATAACAGAATATAATTAATTATCATCATCATCATTATAATCATCATCAGTTATGTTTAGAATGTCTGGGTATGAACTTACAAATTCAATATTTGGACAAGCAGGATGAGCATTTGTAGGCATACGAGAAAGAACAACCAACTCTGTGTGATCTCGTGATAGTGGTTCTGTATAATCATACATCAAAGGTCTAAAATGAAAATGTAACCTTGTTCATTGATAACACATAGTAAAAGTGGTCCAATAACCTATGAGAATAAATATTACACTGTGCGAAGTACTAAGGGATAATTATGACAAGACACTAATTGCTAGAGTTAAGCGAACCTTGTTGAGAGACATAATAAATTTGATCATTTACTATTCCATATTTTTTTAATGTTTGTTTAATTAAAGCTTGTCCAAGTATATCATAAGCTGAAAGTGGAATCATTCTATGATAGAATATATAAGCTTTTGGCGAAAAATGGACATAATTATTTTTCCTACTTCAAGTGTAACATGGTCTAGAACTATAATATAATCATTAGGATTTGTCATTATCTATTTTAAAAGAAATACATATAATTATCACGATTCATGAAAATAAAGTAGATAATATAAAATATTGAAAAGAAAAATACTATAATAAAATATGATAACAAAGTAAATAAATTATCGTAGTACAAAATAAATAATAGAGACATTAAATTTGAAAATCATAAAATTACAATAATATCATATGTGCATTGACTACATATATAACACAAAATATATCAATACAAGATAATAATGAAAACATCTTATCATACATAGTATAAACCATGTCTTACAACCGCATGCTATTTCAAGGCAAATCTTAAAGAGATTAGTTTTCTCCATCACCATCCTTATTAGTACGATAGAGTTATAATCAATAGTATTGTTTAACATGCATATAGTACGAAATCATATGGTCTTGCATTGACTGATGATATCCTTGATTGAAAGAAAGCATTCCGCTATGATATCTGTCATACATCAAAGGTTCTGTATTGCTAGTATACTTACCACTACCTTGGTGACTATTGATACAATCTACTACTATATAACTATTATACTAACATTACTACTACTATAATATTATAATATGCTACTATGTTATCACTACTACTATACTACTACCATAATGTTGTCACTACTATTTTACTATTACTATATTATACTATTATACTGTTATATTAGAATTAGTAGTATATTTCTACTAGTACACTACTACTATTCTACCAATATTATACTTATATACTACAATAATGCAATTGATATAATTTTTTTTGAGTAAGTGGGATTTACCACTAAAATCGTGTTTTAAGTAAGATTCAAATCAACAACCGCTCACATAGAAAAGGTTAGTATAACCACCAAGCTAATGCTTAAGGCATACTATTAGCATAATTATGCTACAATACTACTACCGTTATACCACTTATACTACTATATTACTACTAGTAGTATACTATCATAATTGCTATTACAACAATTATTACTATATTACTAACATACTTTTATTAATATTGATATACAAGTACTGTTATTATATGACTTCTACTAATATACTACTAAAATTATTATTACAACTATAGTACCACTACCACTACTAAAACTACTATTATATTACTATATTACAACTATACTACAACAACTATACTATTACTGTTATTTCACTAATACCATTACAATTATATTAGTACTATTAGTAGTACTATTATACTAAATTATTACTATTATACTACTACTAGTATATTGTTATATGACTCCTATTTCAATCTTATTACTATTACTACTTTTACTATACTACTACTATAGCAATACTAATATGCTATTACTATATTGTTATGTTACTACTACATTATAAATTTTGCTACTATTATACTACTACATTACTATTATACTAAATTACTATTATTATACTACTACATTACTGTTTTTGCTACTATATTTTTACCATACGATGACTGCATTGTTATGTTACTACTACATTATAGTTATCATAATTATAGAACTATTGTTGTTATTATTATATTTGTACTACTATAAATATATCACTATTACTTTTACTACTAGTACTTCGATAATAATATACTACTGTTACTACTATACCACTAATAATATTATATTATTACTAGTACAACTACAATATCATATTGTTACCATATTATTATACTACTACTGCACTATTAATACAACGGTAATTTACTACTCCTATCATACTATGTTGCTGTTACTATATGACAACTATTGCTATAACACCAATAACTATTACTATACTAATACTGTTAAAATACTACAACTACTATACTAAAATTATAATTAGTACTACAAATACTACTACTACTATACTACTGCTAATACTAATATATTATTACTAATATTACTATTATACTATAGAATTTTTGTGCTACTACTACTATAATACTACTACTATTACTACTATACTATAATTTTTAATACTATTATTATACTATATTACTATTATACTATTACTATAATATTATACTACTACTATACTACAACTACACTACTACTATACTGCCACTACTACCACTATAGTATAATACTCGTACTGTAGTATTATCAATATACCATCATACTATTGTTATACTACTAATAATACTATTATTATACTATAATTATAGTACTAATATACTACTACTATACTAATGTTACAACTATTATTATTTTTAGTAGAATATTTCTACTATACTACTACGACACTACTACTATTATACTAGTATGACTGCGAGCACTACTATTCTATAATATTACTACTATAATTCTAAAACTATACTACCACTATTACTATTAGCAATTCTACTACGCTACAACTATAATACTACTATACAACTAATACTACAATACTATAATACTAGTACTAATATTATCATGTTACTAATACCGTACTACTACTATATTAATACTGAATTACTATACTGCTACTATAATAATACACCACTACTACTATACTACTACTACTACCACTAGATTACTACTACAACTACTATTACTATATTAATACTACCACCGGCACTATTATACAGTTATTATACTACTACTTTATACTACTATAATACTAATATACTACTGGTATTACTACTACTATTACAACTATACTTCCACTATTGTACTACTACTATAATAACACTATACTAATACTATTACCATACTACGACTACTACTATACTAACGCTATACTATACTACTTTACGACTACTAGTACTACTATTATACTACTATACTACTACTACTTTACGACTACTAGTACTACTATTATATTACTATATTACCACTACTATCAATATAGTATTATCTCTACTACTACTATACTATAATACTAGTACTACTGTACTATTATACTATACTTCTATACTACTACTATACTATCACTATGATGGTAATACCATACTACTACTGCTACTATATTTTTACTATAATAATATACTACTACTACAATATTATTGTGATACTATACTACTACAACTACTACTACTATTAGCATTACTAGTTTGTTATATTACTACTATACTGTTATACTATACTACGACTACCAATATACTATTACTCTTGCTACTATACTACTATACTACTACTGTTGTATCTAATATATAATTACTACTACTATACTATCATTATTCTATTACTATATTACTATTATACTATTGTTATTACCACTACTATAACATTATACTACTACTAGTATATTACTACTACCACTAGTATTGTATTGTTACTATACTATTATTGTTACTACTATCATATTATTACTATACTACTTTTGCTATGCTACTTCTATATTATTACTACTATACTACTATAATAGTATTGTTGCTATTGCTAGTATAGTACTAATTGTATACTATTTGAATACTACTACTACTATTATACTACTATTCTACATTTAATACCACTATTGCTCTTTTTACTATCACTACACTACTACTATACTGCTATATTACTATTATTACCTATACTATTGTACTATACTACCTAGGGGTGAGCAAAAAAATCGAAAAATCGGTTAACCGAACCGTACCGATTGAGAACCAAACCAGAAAACCGGTTCTCAGGCAAACCGGTACGGTTCCAGTTCTGAAATTTCATAAAACCGAAAAATCGGTTCCGGTTCCGGTTTCACGTTTTCTGAAAAACCGGTTAACCGGAACCGTACCGGTTTTCCCTCTGTATATAAAACCCTAACCCTAACCCTAATTGCGCCGCCTCGGCCTCGCCTCGCCTCGCCCTCGCCTCACCCGCGAGCTCGCAGCAACGCGCCGACGCCGCCTCGGCCTCGCCCTCGCCCTCGCCTCACCCCCGAGCTCGCAGCAACGCGACGACGCCGCCTCGGCCTCGGCCTCGCCTCGCCCCCGAGCTCGCAGCAACGTGCCGACGCCGCCTCGGCCTCGACCTCGCCCCCGAGCTCGCCGCGACGCCGCCTCGCCCTCACCGGTCGTCGTGACGCCGGAGCTCCAGTATACCGGTTTTAGAACCGTCTCGCCCTCGCCGACGCCGGCGGTCGCTGGTGGTTAATTTGCAGAAAATTTATAATATAAAACCGGTTAACCGGTTTTAGAACCGGTTTAAACCGGTTTAGAACCGGAACCGAA
>RXID01003016.1:0-25476 GCA_005019695.1 Trichopus zeylanicus subsp. travancoricus
TATTGTAGCGCGCAACAGTAATAGTAGTAATTGTAGTAATAGAAGTAGCAGTAGCAGTAGTAGTAGTTATGGTAGTGGTAACTGCGTTAGCAGCAGCAGCAGCAGCAGTAGTAACAGTAGTAGTAGTAGCAGCTATAGTAGTAATAACAACAGCAATAGTAGTAGTAGCGGTAGCAGCAATAGTAATAGTTGTAGTCGTGGTAACTGTAGTACTAGTAGAAGGAGTAGTGGTTGTAGTATTAGCAGTAGTTGAACTAGGAGTAGTAGTTGTAGCAGTGGTAGCAACAACAGTAGTAGTAGTAGTAGTAGTTGCAATAGTAGTTTGTACAGTAGTAGCCGTAGTAGTAGTAGCCGTAGTAGGAGTTGCAATAATAGTTGTAGTATTAGTAGTAGTAGGAGTAATGGTAGTAGGAGAAGTAGTAGTAGTATTAGTAGCAGTAGTTGTAGTAGCCGTAGTAGTGGTATTAGTCGTAGTGTTACAAGCAGTAGTAGTACTAGTCACTGTATTAGTGGTGGTGCTAGTAGTAGTAGTAGTAGTAGAAAAAGTAGTAAAAGGATAAGTTGGATTTCAAGTAGTAGCTGTAGTAGTTGTAGAAGTATTATTAGCAATAGTGGTAATAGTTGTAGTAGAAGTAGCAGTCATAGTAGCCATAGTTGTAGTAGCAGAAGTTATAGCTGCAGTAGTCGAAATAGTAGCAGCAGCAGCAGTACTTATAGTTGTAGTAGTAGCGGCGGTAGTAGTAGGAGTAGTATTAGTAATAGTAGGAGTAGTACTTGTAATAATAGTAATAGTAGTAGAAATAGTAGTGGCAGTAGCAGTAATGGTAACAACAGTAGCAGTACTACTAGTAGAAGAAGTAGTAGTAGCTTCAATAGTAGGAGTACTAGTAGTAGCTATGGTGGTGGTAGTAGTAGTATTAGGCGTATCAGTAGTAGTAGCAGGTGTTGTTGTAGTAGCAATAGGATAAATAGTAGTATAAGCAGTAGCAGTAGTCATAGTAGCAGTAGTAGCAGTTATAGATGTAGTATTAGTAGCAGTAGTAGGAGTAGGAGTAGTAGTAGTTGTTGTAGTAGTAGTAGTGGCAGTAGTAGCAACTACATTAGTAGTAGTTGTAGTAGTACTTGAAGTAGAAGTAGTAGTAGTAGGAAAAGTATTAATATTAATAGTAGTAGTAGTAGTAGAAATAGTAGTTGTAGTACTAGTAGCAGTAGTAGTCGTAGTAGTATTAGTAGTAGTAATAGTAATAGTGGTCGTACATATAGTAGTTGTCATAGCAAAAGTAGTAGTAGAAGTTGTAGTTGTAGTGGTAGTTGTAGTAGTAGTCATAGTAGTAGTAGCAGTAGTAGTCATAATAGCCATAGTTGTAGTCGGAGCAGCAGCCACAGTAGTATTTGTATCAGTAGCAGCAGCAGAAGTAGTAATAGCAATAGTAATAGGCGCAGTAGTGGTCGTAGTAGTAGTAGTAGTAGTATTAGCAGCGGAAGTAGTAGCAGGTGCACTAGTAGTAGTAGTAGAAGAAGAAGTAGAAGCAGTTGTACAACTGGATTGAGTAGGAGTGGTAGTAATAGTAGGAGTAATAGCAGCAGCAGCAGAAGTATAAGTGGTTGTAGTAGCAGTTGTAGTAGGAGCATCACTAGTGGTAGTAGTGTTTGTAGTAGGAGTAGTAGTTGGAGTATTAGTAGTAGTAATACTACCAGTAGTAACAGTAATAGTAGCGATAGTGTAGTAGTAGTTATTGTTATTATTGTTGTTGTTGTTGCTGTAGTTGTGGTAATAGTAGTAGTACTTGTAGAAGAAGTAATAGTAGTTGTAGTTGTAGAAGTACAGTAGTACCAATAGTAGTCAGTAGTAGTTGTAGTAGTGGTAGCTATAGTAGTAGCAGCAACAGCAGTTGTAGCAATGGTGTTAGTGGTAGTGGTAGTAGCCGGAGTAGCAATAGTAGTTGTAGCAGCAGTTATAGCAGTAGAAGCAGAAGTAGTAGTAGTAGTGTAGCAGTAATAGTTGTAGAAGTAGTTGTAGTAGTTGTAGTAGTAGTAGTTGTAATAGATGAAGTACTACTATTAGTAGTAGCAGTCATAGTGGTAGTAGCGATAATATTAGTAGGAGGAGTAGTAGTAGTAGTAATAGTAGTGGAAGAAGCACTAGTAGTTGTCGTAGTCGTAGCTATAGTAGAAGTAGTTTAGCAGCAGTAGTAGGAGTAGTAGTAATAGTAGCAGTAGAAGTAGTAGTTGTAGTAGTAGTAGAAATAGTAGCAGCAGCAGCAGAAGTAGTCGTAATAGGGGTAGTAGAAGTAACAGTAATAGTAATAGTTGTAGTGATAATAGTAGCAGCAGTAGTAGTAGTAGCAGTAGTAGTAGCAGTAGTAGTAGTAGTCGTAGTAGTAGTAGTAGTAATAGCATCAGGTGTGGTAGTAGCCTAGTTGTAGTAGTAGTAGAAATCGTGGTCATAGAGGTAGAATACGTAGAAGTAGTATTACTAATTGTTGTAATAGTAGTTGCAGTAGTAGTAGTAGTATTAGCAGTAATAGTAGTAGTAGTAATAGTTGTAATAGTAGTAATCGTAGTTGCAGAAGTAGTAGTTGTAATAGCAGCAGTAGTAGTAGTAGTCGTAGTAGTAGTAGTAGTAGTATTAGTAGTAGCAGTAGTAGTAGTAGTAGTAGGATTAGGAATTTTGGTACAAATTGGTATAGGAGGGGTAGTTGTAGGTGTAGTATTAGTAGTAGCAATAGTAGTGGCAATTGTAGTGGTAGTAGCTATGGTAGCGGCAACAGCTTCTTAGTAGTAGTAGAAGTAGTAGTAGCAGTAGGAGCAGTAGCCGTTGTAGCAGTAATAGTAGCGATAGTAGTAGTAGTAGTTATTGTTGTTGTTGTTGTTGTTGCTGTAGTTGTGGTAATAGTATTAGTACTAGTAGAAGCAGTAATAGTAGTTGTAGTTGTAGAAGTAGAAGTAGTACCAATAGTAGTAGCTCAAGTAGTGGCAGTAGTAGTAGTAGTTGTAGTAGTGGTAGCTATAGTAGTCGCAGCAGCAGCAGCTGTAGCAATGGTGTTAGTGGTAGCGGTAGTAGCTGGAGTAGCAATAGTAGTTGTAGCAACAGTTATAGCAGTAGAAGCAGAAGTAGTAGTAGTAGTGTAGCAGTAATAGTTGTAGAAGTAGTTGTAGTAGTTGTTGTAGTAGTAGTAGTAATAGTTGAAGTACTACTATTAGTAGTAGCAGTCAGAGTGGTAGTAGCGATAATATTAGTAGGAGTAGTAGTAGTAGTAATAGGAGGGGTAGTTGTAGGTGTAGTATTAGGAGTAGTAGTAGTAGTAGTAGAAGTAGCAGTAGTAGCAGTAGTTGCAGTAGTGGTAGTACTAGCATTGGTAGTCGCAGTAGTAGTTTTAGTAATAGTAGTAGTAGAAGTGGCAATAGTATTAGCTGTAGTCGCAGTAGTAGCAATAGTGCTAGTAGTACTATTTGTACCAGTAGTGGTAGTAGCACTAGTAGTAGTAGGAGAAGCAGTAGAAGTTGTAGTAGTAGTAGTTATAGTAGTAGTTGTAGTAGTGGCCATTGTCGTAGTCGTAGTAGTAGTCGTAGTAGTACCAATAGTAGCCCCAGTGGCGGTTGTAGCGGTTGTAGCGGTTGTAGCAGTCGTAGCAGAAGTGGTAGTAGAAGTAGTAGCAGTAGTAGTTGTTGTAATAGTAGTAGTAGCAATACTAGTTCTAGCAGTAGTAGTTGTTGCAACTATAGTATTAGTAGGAGCTGTAGTTGTAGTAGTAGCCAAATTAGCAGCAGTTTTAACAATAGTATGAGCAGTGGTTGTTGCAGCAGAAATAGTGGTAGTAGTAGTATTTTTGGTAGCAGCAGTAGTAGTAATAGTAGTAGGAACAGTAGTAGCACTAGCAATTGTAGTAACGATTATTTTAGCAGCAGTAGTAGTAGCGGCAACAATAGCAACAGTCGTAGTGTAGCTAAAGTAATAGTAGTAATAGTAGCAGTAGTAGTAACAGTAGCAGTAGCAGTAGGAGTAGTCTTTGTAATAGTAGTAGTAGTTGTAATAGTATTAGTAGTAATTGTGGAAGTAGTAGTAATAGTAGTTGGAGTGATAATCGTAGTAGCGGTGGTAGCAGTAGTTGCAGTAGTAGCAACAGCAGCAGCAGCAGTAGTAGCAGTTGCAGCTATTACAATAGTAGCAGCAGCTGTAGTAGTAGTAGTAGCAGTAGTTGTCATTGTAACACTTGTACTATTAGGAGTAGAAGTAGTAGTAGGAGTAGCAAGTGATCAGAGTAGAAGTAGTAGTAGTAGTAGAAGCAGTAGTCGTACTAGCATTAGTAGTTGTAGTAGTAGTAGTAGTAGTGGAAGCCGTAGTAATAGAAGTACTAGTAGAAGTAGAAGCAGTCGTAGTAGTAGGAGTAGTAGCAACTGTTGCAGTAGTAGGAGTAGGAGTAGTAGTAGTCGCAGTAGTAGTAGCAGAAGTTGTAGTTGAAGCAGTAGTAGAATCAGTAATAGTAGTAGTAGGAGGAGGAGGAGAAGTAGTTGTAGTTGTTCTTGTCGGAAAACTGGAAGTAGTAGAAGTAGTAGTAGTTATAGTAGAAGTACTAGTAGCAACAGTAGTTGTAAAAGTAGTTGTCGTAGTATTGGTAATAGTTGTAGTGGCAGTCGAAGCATTAGTAGAACCAATAGAAGTAATAGTAGTAGTAGCGAAAGCAATATTTTCCCTTGTGACAGTAGTACTAGGAGCAACAGCAGCAGTAGTAGTAGTAGTCGAAGGAGTAGCAATGTAGTAGTACTAGTAGCAGGAGTATTAGTAGTAGTAGGACGAGAAATAATGCTACTATTAGTAGCAAGAACAATAATAGCAACAATAGTAGTTGTAGTAGTAGCAGCACCAACAACAATAGTAGTTGTAGTGGTAGTTTTGGTAGCCGCAGTACTAGTAGTAGCAGTTGTAGTACTAGTAGCTGTAGTAGCAGCAGCAGTAGTAATAGTAGTAGTAGCAGCACTGGTACTAGTTGCAGTAGTAGCAATACTAGTAGTAGTATTAGAAGCAGTAGTAGGAGTTGCAGTAGTAGTAGCAGTAGGAGAAGTAGTAATAGTTATATTAGTAGCTATAGCAACAACAACAGCTGCAGCAGCAATTGTAGTTGAAGTAGTATTAGTAGTAGTAGTGGAAGTAGTAGCAATAATTGCGGCAATAGTAGTAGTAATAGTAGTAGCAGTCGCAGTTGCAGAAGTAGTAGTAGTTGTTGTAGTAGTAGCCGTATTCGTAGTATTAGGAACAACATCAGCAGTAGTAGTAGCAATAGTAGTATTAGTAGTAATATAAAGTAGTAGTAGGAGTAGATATAGCAATAGAAGTTGGAGTACGAGTAGTAGCAATGGTAGTAGCTGCTGTTGCAGCAGCAGTAGTCGTAATAGTAGTAATAGCAGTAGTTCTAGCAACAACTACTCCATTGCTGCTGCTACTGCTACAACAACAACTGCTGCTACTACTACTGCTACTTCTACTACAACAACAACAACTACTATTATTACTACTGCTACTACTACTATTGCTACTACTACCTCTACTGCTACTGCAACGACTACAGCTACAATGGCTAATATGGCTACTACTGTTACCACTGCTACTGTTGCTACTACTACTATTACTTTTATGAGTACTACTTCTACTAGTACTACTTCTCCCCCTACTACTAGTTATTGTACTACAATTGCTCCTACTTCAACTTGCGCTACTTCTACTACAATCACTACTTTTAATACTACTGCTATAAGTATTACTTCTAGTACAACTGCTACTACTACTATTACAACTACTACTACTACGATTGCGACTATGGCTACTACTACTACTATAACTACTACTACTGCTGCTATGGCTACTACTGTTATTAATGTTACGACTGCTACTACAGGTGCTATTACTACAACTATTACTACTACAACTACAGCTACTATTACTACTATTACTACTACTGCTACTCCTGTAACAGCTGAAACAACAACTGCTATTGCTTCTATTGTTACAACTTCTACTCCAACTACTACTGTTACTACTGCAACTTCTACAACAACAACAACAACTACTAGTACGATGACTGCTGCTGTTGCTACTACTATTGTTGCAGCTTCTATGACAACTACTACTACTATTCCTACTTTTGCTACTACTATTTCTCATACTACTGCTACTACTATTACTACAACTATTCTATTATTACTAGTAATACTACTAATAATACTATTACTGCTATAACAACTTCTATTATTACAGCGACTACTATTACTGCTACTACTACCACTACAACTCCTACTCCAACTACTCCGGCCACTGCTCTTACGACTACAACAACTACAACTACAACTTCTACTACTACTATTACTACAATTACTACTACTATTATTATTATTACTACTGCTACTACTACAACTACTTTTACAACTAATACTACTATTATAACTACTACTCCTACTCTTACTATTAGTAACACAACTACTGCTATTACTTCTACCGCTACTGCGCCTACTACTAGTACTACTACTACTGCTGCTGTTACTACTACTACTGCTACTGCTACTACTACTGCTACCGCTCCTCCTGCAACAACTACTATGACTACTACTACAACAACTACTACTATGCAACAACTGCTACTAGTACTACCACTACTCCCACAAGTATTACTATTACTGCTTCTAATACTACTCCAACTGCTACTGTTACTACTACTGCAACTACTCCTATTACTACTTGTGCTACTACTACTGCTACCACTACTACTACAACTACGACGGCAACAACAACAACTACTCCTGTTACTACTACTACTTCTACTACTACTGCACCTACTACTACTACTCCTCCTCCTGCGATTTCCACTTCTCATACTAATACTACTACCAATACAAATACTACTACAACTACTATGACTCCTACTACTATTACAACTACCATTGCTACTACTACTACTACAATTACTACTACTACTCCTCCTACTATTAATAATACTACTACTCCTACACCAACCCCTACTCCAACAACTACTCCTACTACTACTACTACTGCAAGTACTATAATAACAACAACAATAACAACAACAGCAACAACTACTACTACTACTTGTGCTGCTACTAATAATACTACCGTTGCGACTACTACTACTACTACTACTCCTATCACTACTACTACTACTTCCAGTAGGACTACTAGAACAACAACAACTACTACTACTACTGCACTTAACACCTCCTCCTACTACTACTATTATTATACTACTACTATATCTACTACAACAAGTACTATTACTACTCCTACAACTATTACTATTAATATTACTATTACTACTACAGCTACTACTACTACTATATATACTATTGCTGCTACTACTATTAATACTACTACTGTTACTACTACTAGTATAACTTCTACTACTTCAATAATAACAACTACTACTTCTATTGTTGCTGCTACTACTTGTACTAATAGTAACACTGCTACTGCCATTGCTACTACTGCACTTAATACTCCTCCTCCTACTTCTACTATTATTGTACTACTATTATGTCTACTACAACAAGTACTATTATTACTCCTACAACTATTACTATTACTATTAATACTACTGCTACTACTACTACAACAGATCCTATTGCTGCTGCTAATATTAATACTACTATTGTTACTACTAATAGTACAACTTCTGCAGCTATAAATATAACAACTACTAATTCTATTGCTGCTGCTACTACTTGTACTACTACTACCACTGCTACTGCCATTGTTACTACTACTACAGCAGCGACTGCCGCTACTCTAGCTATTACTATTACTACTACTATTACTACTACTACTACTACTACTACTAGTACAACAGCTACAACTCCCACTACAACTATTACCACCACCACTACTACTGCTGCTACTACTAATTCTACTAATGCTATTACTACTACTACTACTACTACTACTACTACTACTACTACTACTACTACTACTACTACTACTACTACTATAACTTCTACTACTATTACTGCTACTACTTCTATTTATACTTCAACTAGTACTACAACTACTACTCCAACTAGTACTCTAACCACTACTCCAACTACTGCGGCTACTACTACGCTAACTGCTACTACTCCTACTTCTACACCTCCTCCTCCTCCTCTTACTACTACTACTTCTACTACTACTGCAACTACAACTACAACTACTACTACTGCTACTACTTCGACTACTACTACTACAACTGCTGCTGCTATTACTAGTACTACAACAACAACAACTACTACTACTATTACTACCGCTGCTACTACTACTTCTGCTACAGATACTACTACCATAACTACTAACACAACAACTACAGCTGCAACTACAACTACAATGACTGCTACTAGGAGTACTGCTACTGTTGCAACTATTACTACTACTACTACTACTACTACTACTACTACTACTACTACTACTACTACTACTACTACTACTACTACTACTACTAATACTATTGCTGCTCCTACTACTATTGCTATTACTGCTATTGCTGTGACATCTACTACTAATAGTACAACTAATATAAACACTACTACTATTGTTGTTGCTTAAACTACAACTACTACTTTTACTACCGCTACAAGTTTTGGTACTACAACTACTGCTGCTACTGCTACTACGAATGCTACTACTACTACTACTACTTCTGTTGCTACAGCTGCTACTACTACTACTGCATCTAGCAATACTGCTACCGCCACTAATGCAGCTGTTGTTGCTTCTATAGCAACTATTACTACTACAACTGCTGCGGCTACTACTGTGCTGCTGCTGCTACTGCTACTCCTACTGCTGCTACTACTGCTACAGCAAGTACTGCTGCTGCGGCTGCCGCTACTGCTACTACTGCTACTACTACTACAACAACTAATCCTACTAGTACTAGTACGACTACTCCTCCTATCACTACTACTACTAGTAGTACCACTACTACTCCAATAATTACTACTATTTCTACGACTAATACTGCTCCAAGTGCTACAACTACTACAACTACAACTTGTATTACCACTAATACTTCTACTTCTACTACTACTATGACTACTACTGTAACTACTTCTACAACTGCAGTTACTACTACTACTACTTCTGTGACTACAGCTACTACTAATACTGCTACTACTACTACTACTACTACAAAAACTGCTACTACAACTACTTTGACTAATACTGCTACTACAAGTCCTCCTATTACTACTACTGCTGCTACCTCTACTACTACCAATACTAATACGACTACAATTGCTGCCTCTCCTCCTACAACTACTACTACAACTACCACTGCTACTACTGCTACGACTATTACTACTACTAATACTCCTACACAAACCCCGACTCCTTCTACTACTCCTACACCAACCAAGACTCCTAATACTACTCCTACTACTATTACTTGCGTTACTACTACTACTACCGTTGGGACTACTACTACTACTAGTATTGTTGTTATTACTAATACTATTGCTACTACTACTACTACTATAACAACTAATACCACTACTACTATTACTGCTGCAACTACTATTACTACTACTATTACTACTACTACTACTACTACTACTACTACTGCTACTACTAATACCACTACTACTATTACTGCTGCAACTACTATTACTACTACTATTAGTACTACTACTACTGCTGCTATTACTACTACTACTTTTACTACCGTTGCTACTACTACTACTACTACTACTATTAATACTACCATTGATGCAGCTACTACTACTACAAATACAACTACCACTACAACAACAACAACTACTACTCCTACTACCAAAATTACGACTGTTACTCCTCCTCCTGCTACTACTACTACTATACCGACTACTATTAGTACTACACCTACTACTGCTACTACAACTTCGACGTCGACCCCTACTCCTAATACTGCTACTACTACTACGAATACTACTACTACTACAAGTACTACTACTACTGTTGCTACTGCAAATACTACTACTACTTCTACCACCACTACCACTACTGATACTACTACTACTGCTACTAGTAATACGGCTGCAATTACTACTACTGCTAACACTACTGTTAATGCCACTACTACTACTGCCACTATTGCTAATACAGTAGTAACTAAAACAACAACTACTGCTACTACATCCACTACTACTACTGCTACTACTACTAGTACTATTGCCATTATTGCTACTAGTACTACTAGTACTACGACTTCTGCTACTACCACTACTACAACTACAACTACAACTACTGCTGCTAATACTACAACAAAAACTAGTACTCCAACTACTACTATAACTACTACTACGATAACTACCGCTACTACTACTACCACCACTCCTACTACTACTGCTGCTACACCTACATCTTATACTACTATTACTGCTACTGCTGCTGCTGCTGTTGCTACTACTACTACAACTACAACTACTCTTACTGCTACTACTACTACTACTACTACTCCTCTTGTTGCTGCTACTACTACTTCTATTACTACAACTATTACTATTACAACAACTACTACTACAAATACAACTACTCCTACTACTACTATTACAAATACTACTCCTACTACTACTATTACTACACTTACTACTACTACTGATACTCCTATTCTTGCTGCCGCAACGACTACTACTACTACTACTACTACTACTACTACTACTACTACTACTACTACTCCTCCTGTTGCTGCTACTACTACTTCTATTACTACAACTATTGCTATTACAACAACAACTACTACAAATACAACTACTGACTCCTACGACTACTATTAAACAAATACAACAACTACTTACTACTGTACGATTAAAACGAGCGACTACTACTAGACTACTACTACAACTACAACTACTAGCACTACTTCTACTCCAAGTTCAACAACTACCCCTATTTCTACTACTACTACTACTACTACTACTACTACTACTACTACTACTACTACTACTACTACTACTACTACTACTACCACTACTACTACTGCTACTGCTACTGCTACTGCTACTGCTACTGCTACTGCTACTGCTACTGCTACTGCTACTGTTGCTGCTACTGCTGCTGCTGCTGCTACTACTGCTGCTACTACTGCTGCTACTGCTCCTGCTGCTGCTACTGCTGCTACTGCTACTACTGCTACTACTGCTACTACTGCTACTTCTGCTACTGCTGCTACTGCTACTGTTATTGCTGCTGCTGCTACTACTACAACAACAACAACTACTACTACTATCACTATTGCTGCTACTGCTACTGCTGTTACCAGTAGTACTACTCCTACTACAAATACTACTACTCTTAACACTATGACTACTCCTATTACTACTACTACTAGTACTACTACCATTTCTACAACTACTACTACTATTACTACTACTACGACTACCATTACAACTACTACTCCTACTATGACTACTAATACTACTCCTGCGACTACTACTATTGCTATAACTAATACTACTATTGGTACTACTACAACTATTGTTACTGCTGCTGCTAGTACTACTACTAATATTACTAGCACTACAACCACTACTACTACTACAACTTCGACTCCTAATTCTACTGCTACTACGACTACTACGACTACTGCTTCTCCAACTGCTACTACTAGCACCGCTGTTGCTACTGCTTCTTGTACTATTAGTACTTCTACTAGGACTATTGTTGCTACTATTGCTCCTTGTAGTACTAATGCTACAACAGTGGCTGCTACGGGTGTTGCTGTTATTATTACTACTACGACCACTACTACTGCAAGTACTACAAGTACTGCTACGGCCACAACTACTACTAATAGTACTACTCATACTACTACTACTGCTGCTACCACTACTAATACTCATACTTCTTGAACTACTACTAGTACTACTGCTACTTCTTCAACCACCACTATTACTACTAGAATTACTGCTACGATTGTTGTTATTGCTGCTACAACTACTACTCCTATTACTTCTCATACTCCTACTGCTGCAACTGATACTTTTGCTCCTACTACTACTACTACTACTACTACTACTACTATTACTACTACTACTACTACTACTACTACTACTACACGTACAACTAGTATTGCAACTACTACCACTACTGCAACTACAACTAATTCTGCTGCTACTTTTTCTATTGCTACAGCAACCACCACTACTACTACTACAAGTACTTTTACTACTACTAGTACTAATAAAACTACTACAACTAGTACTACTGGTGGAACTACAACTACTGATACTACTACTATGACTACTACTATAGCTGCTAATACTACAACAACTACTACCACTACTACTACTATTTCTACTACTACTTCTGCAATTACTACTCCTACTGCTACTACTAAAACTACTTTTGATACTACTCCTGCTACTACTAATGCTACTATTACTACTACTACTACTTCAACTACTATTGCTCCGAAAACGGCTACTACAACCACCACTACAACTAATGCTACTGCTACTACTACAATTGCTACTACTACTGCTGCTACTGGTACTACTACCACTACTACCACTACTACTACCAACACTGCTTCTACTACTGCTACTGCTACTACTACTTTTGATATTACTTCAGCTACTGCGACTACTACTACTACTTCAACCACTACTACTTCTACTACTACTACTACAACTACAACTACTGCTACAACTATCAATACGACTACAACTACAACTACAACTACTACTACTACCACTACAACTACTGCTACTACTTATACTACTACGACCAGTAATGTTACTAGTACTGCTACTACTAGAACTGCTATGACAACTACGGGTAACTAATACTGTGACTACTGCTAGTAATATCACTGCTACAACTGCTACTACTGCTACTCCTACTACTACTACTGCAGCTACAACTACTATTACAACTACCCCCACTCCTACTACTATTATTACTACAACTACTACTACTACGGCTGCTACTTCAACAACTACTTATGCTGCTATTGTTACTATAGCTACAACTAATGCTTCTACTGCTGCTGGTGCTACTACTACTTCTACTACAACTACTAGTACCACTATTGCCGCTACTAATACTACTACTATTACTGCAACTATTACTACTATTACTATTTTTGCTACGACTTCTACTATTATTACTTCAGCTTGTACTACTACTGCAACTACTAGTACTGCTGTAGCAACTACTATTACTACTACTCCTGCTACTACTACAATCACTGCTGCTACTACTACAACTACTACTACTACTACTACTACTATAACTATGACTGCTCTTACTACTACTACTAATTGTACAACTCCTGCTACTACAATTACTGCTCTTACTGCTACTACTACCACTATTGCTATTGCTACTAGGACTACTAATACTAATACTAATACTACTACTACTATTATTTGTATTAGTACTACTACTTCTACTGCTACAACTAATACTACTGCTCCTACTAATACTGCAACTCCTACAATTCCTACTGCTGCTGCTGCTGTTGCTGCTTCTATAACTGCTCTTACTACTAATACTACTACTACTATTATTACTACTACTACTACGACTTTGACTGTAGCTACTTCTACCACTACTAATACTATTGCTGTTGTTAATACTCCTACTTCAAAAACTGCCGCTCATATTGCTACTATTATGGCAACTGCTACTACTATTGCTACTACAAGTGCTACTACTATTACCACTGCTACTGCTACTACAGCTACTACTACTTCTCCTACTTCAACTACTCCTACGGCTTCTACTGCTAAAACAACTACTACAACTACTACTACTGCTACTACAATAACTACTACTACTACTAATACTACTGCTACTAGTACTACTACTATTACTATACTGCTACAACTACGACTACTGCTACTACTAATAATACTATTGCTACAACAACTACCGCTACTACTACAACTCAAGCTACTACTACTGCTCGAACAACTGCTCCAACTACTACTCTGATTATTTCTACTAATACTACTACTACTACAACAACAACTTCTACTATTAATACAACTGCTATTGCTAGTACCCCAGCTACCACTACTACTACTACTTCTGCTACTACTTCTGCTTCTACTACTGCTACCACTATTACTATTACTATAAGTATAACTTCTGCTACTACTACTACTACTACTAGTATTACTACTGAAACTAATACTACCGCAACCACTACTACCACTATTTTTGCTACTGCTTTTGCAAAAACTACTTCAACAACTACTTTTGCTACTACAAATGTTACTGCTAGAACTACTACCACTACAACTTCTACCATTACTACTCATATTACAGCCACTACTACCACCACTACAACAACAACTACTGCTATTACCATGATTGCTACTACCACTGCTACTACCATTACCACTACAAATACTACTACTACCACCAATATAACAACTGCTACTACTAATGCTACTACAGTTACTACTACTGCTGCTGCTACAACAACAACTACTGCTGCTACTATTACTACTACTACCTTGGCTCCTACTCCTATTATTACTATAACTACTATCACTACATTTGCTACTACTACAACTACTAATGCTATTGCTGCTACTATTGCTACAACTACTGCTTCTACTACTACTGTTGCTACTACTACTATTGCTACTACTACTACAACTACTAAAACTACTAGTAATGTTGCTGCGATTACTACTACTATTACTATTACTACTACTAGATCTACTACCACTACTTCTGCTGGTACTGTCGCTGCTACTACTTGTACTGATGTAGCAAATACTAAGACTACTATTTCTGCCGGTATGATTGTTGCGACTACTAGTTCTTTAGTAGCAACTACTAGTACTACTACGATAACTACTGGCGTTGTTGCTGCTACTGCTACAAAAATAACTACTACTACTACTGTTACAATTACTATTCCTACAACAACTACTAATACTACTACTAGTACTACTACTTCTACTTCTACTACTTCTACTACTAATATTGCGACTGCTACAACTCCTACTACTACTACTACTATTGCTCCAACTACTACTACTCGAACAACAGCTGCTGCTACTGCTACTCCTATTATTTCTACACTACTACTACTACCACCACCACCACCACTAATACTGCTATTACTACAACTACTACTACTGGTACTACTACCAGTACTACTACTACAAGTACAACAACAACAACAACAATAACAACAACAACAACAACAACAACTACTACTACTACTACTTCTACTACTAATTCTACTACAAATAATGGTACTACTACAATTACTAATACTACTACTATTGTTGCCGCTACGGCTACTACTACTATTACCGCTACTACTTCTACTACTTCTACTTTTGTTGGTACTACTGCTGCTACTACCAATACTATTGTCGCAACTACTATTATAACTAAATTTGCTACTACTACTACTACTACTACTGCCGCTACTACTAGTCCTTTTGTTATGCAGCTTCTACTATTGCTACAAGTATTATTCCTACAACAACCATGACAACTACTGCTAGTACTACTCCTGCTACTACAACTACTACTCCTACTACTATGGCTACCACTACTGCCACTTATACTACAAGTACTACAACTTCTACAACTACAACTACTACTGGTACCACTACTGTAACTAATACTACTACTCCTACTAATACTACGACTACTACTATTCCTACTACTCCTACTAATAATGTTGTTGTTGTTGTTGTTGCTGCTACTACTACTACTACTACTATCGCTACGATTGCTACTACTATTTCTACTGCAGCTACTACTACTCCTACTTAATACTACTACTGCTGCAGCCACTCCTGCTTCAAAAACTATTAGTTATACTACAATTGTAGCAACTGCAACTATTGCTACTACAATGGCAACTGCTACTACTACTGCTACTCCTAAGGCTACAACTGCTACTACTACTACTACTACTGCTGCTGCTGCTAATATTATTATTACTACTACTATTACTACTACAACAACTACAACTACTGCTACAACTACTGTTGCTGCAGCTGCTACTACTTTTGCCAATACTACTACAACTATTACTACTACTACTACTACTACTACTGCTACTACCGCTACTTTTACTACAACTACTTCTGCTACCACTTTTGCTCCTACTACTGCAACTCCTGCAACAACTTTTGCTGGAACCACTACTATAACTGCTACTACTACTTTTGGTACAACTGCTACAACTAGTGGTACTACTACAACTACTGCAACTACGACTGCTACTACCACTACTACTACTTCAACGATTACTTCCAGTACTAATTCGGCTAAGACTACTACTACTACTACTACTACTACTACTATTAGTACTATTACTACAACTACTACTGCTACAACAACTACCATTACAATAGTTATTGCTACTACAACTAATACTGCAACAACTACTGCTACCGCTACTAATACTAATACTACAACTACTACTACAACAGCTACTACTACTTCTGTTATTACTACTACTACCACCACCACTACTTCTACTAGTACTACTACTACTTGAGTGACTACTACTACTTATACTGCTACAACTGGTTTTGTTACTAGTACTGCTACTACTACTATTGGTATTGCTACTACTGCAACTACTACTACTAATACTACAAGTTCTACTTCAACTTCTACTATTGTTGCAACTACTACTACAGTTACCATGATTACTACTTCAGCTACGGCTACAACTTCTGCTAGAGCTATTGCCATTATAATAACAACGACAATAACTGTACTAATACTACTACTACTACTAATACTATTGCGACTAACACGACTACTGCTACTCCTACTACTTCTGCGGCAACTTTTGATACTACTACTGCAACTATTACTTCTACTACTACTGTTGCTACTACTACAACAACAACAACTACTACAACGACTACTTCTACCACTTCAACTTCTACAACTACAATAACTGCTACTACTACTACTACTATTACAACTACTACTACAATAACTATCACTACTACTACTACAATTACTACTACTACCACTACTACTACTACTACAACTACTATTCTTACTACAAATAATAACTACTACTACTACTACTACTACTACTACTACTACTACTACTACTACTACTACTACTATTACTACTACTACTACTATTACTATTACTATTACTGCTACCACCACAATTACTATAACTACTACTACTACTACTATTACTACTGCTACTACTACTACTATTACTGCTGTTGCTACTACTACTGCTACTAGTATTGCTACTTCTACTATTATTGCTACTTCTACTACTACTACTACTACTATTACTACTAATACTACTACTACTAATACTACTAATGCTACTAGTACTACTACTACTACCACTGCCACTAGTACTACAACCACTACTATTATTATCACTATACAACTATCACTACTACAACTACTACCACAACTACTCCTACTACTACTACCACTACTAATAATACTTCTCTTGCAACTACTGCTACTATCACTACTACTATCACAATTGCTTCTGCTTCTACTACTACCACTACTTTTGATCCTGCTTTTGTTACTACTATTGCTACTTTTCCTACTACTATTGCTACTACTACAACTACTACTTATGGTACCACTTCTGCTACAACTATTATAACTATTATTACTACTACTACTACTACTTCTACTATTGCTTCTACTACTAGTGTAACTACTTATACTATTACTAGAACTACTACAACTACTACAAATACTACTACTACTACTACTACAACTAGAACAAATTTTACTACCACTACTACAACTGCTACTACTACTACTATTGCTACCAGTACTACTACCACCACCAGTTCTATTATTCCTACTACTACTATTACTACTATTGCTACTGTTGCTACTATTATTACCACTGCTACTACTGCTACTATTACTACTTTTGCCACTACTACTACCCCTACTACTACTACTATTACTCCTTCTACTACTACTCCTACTGCTACTTTTACTACCTCCACACTGATACTACTATTGCTACCACTACGAGTACTCCTACAACTATTACTGCTACTATTGCTCCACCTAATACTACTGCTATGACTACTATTGCTACTTCTTCTATAACTACTACCAATACTACTCCCCCACCTCCTACTACCACTACTACTATTACTACTCCTATTGCTACTAGTACTACTATTACTGCTACTACTACAACTTCTCCTACTACCACAACTACTACTAGCACTCCTACTACCATAACTACTACTACTATTACTACTACTATGGCTTGCGTAGCTACTATGACTAATGCTCCTACTGCTAGAACTATGACTATCACTACTACTACTAGTTCTACCATTACAGGTACTGCTACTACTGCTACTGATAATAATACTAGTATTATTATTATTATTATTACTACTACTACTACTACTACTACTACTACTATGATAACTCCTACTACTATTATTACTATTACTACTACTCCCGTAGTTGCTACTAATAGTACTAATATGACTGCTGCAACCACTACTACTAATTCTGTAGTTGCTACTACTGTTGCAACTACTGTGTCTATTACTACTACTATTGCTACTACTATTACTAGTACTAGTACAACAACTAATACTCATATTATTGCTGCTACTATTACTACCACTAATACTATTACTCATATTATTGCTACTACTATTACTAGTACAACTACTACTACTACCACTAATACTCATATTATTGCTGCTACTATTACTATCGCTGCTACTACTACTACTTTTGTTGGTAGTAATACTGCTACTGCTACAACTAGTACTGCTGCTACTACTATTAGTGCTATTGTAGCAGTATCAGTAGTAGCAATAGTAGTAGAAGTAATAGTAGGAGCAATAAGAGAAGTCATAGCCTTAGTAGCACTAGTAGTAGTAGCAGCAACAACAACAATAGTAGTAGTAGTAGTAGCTATAGCAACAGTAGTAGTAGCAGTAGTAGTAGAAGTATTATTAGGTAGAGTACTACCAGTAGTAGTTTTATTTGTAGTAGTAATAGTAGTAGTAGGAGTAGTAGTATGAGAAGTAGTCATAGTAGGGGCAGTAGTAAGAATAGTAGTAGTAGTAGTGGTAGTGGTAGTAGAAGCAGTACTAGTAGTAGCTGACGTAGCAGTAGTCGAATTAGTAGTAGTAGTAACAATAACAGCAGTAGTAGTAGCAGTAATAGTAGCAGCAGTAGTAGTAAAAGTAGTAGTAGTTGTTAATGTAGGAGAAGTTGCAGTAGTAGTAGGAGTAGTAGTAATTGCAGTAGCAATAGTAGTAGTTGTACTAGTAGTTGTAGTAGTAGAAGTAGTAATAATAGTAGTAAAAGTAGTAGTAGTTGTAATAGTAGTAGTAGCAATAGTAATAGTAGTGGTGGTCGTAGTAGTATTAATAGTAGTAATAGTAGTAGTAGTAATAATTGAAGTAGTAGTAGTAATAGCAGTAGTAACAGTAATAGAATTAGTAGTAGTAAAAATAGTAGAAGTAATCGCAGCTGTTGTAGTACTATTAGTAGTAGTTGTAGTATTTTTAGCAGTAGAACTCGCAGTTGCAGTAGAAGTAATAGTAGTAGGAAAAGTTGCAGTGGCTGCAATATTAGTAGTAGTAGCAGTAGTAGTAGTAGCAAAATTAGTAGATGTAGTAGCAGTAGGAGTAGTTGTAGTAGTAGCAACAGTAGTAGTAGTAGTGGTGGAGGAGGAGGAGGAAGTAGGAGCAATAGTAGCAATAGTAGTAGAAGTGGTATTATTATTAAAAGTAGCAATGGTAGCAATACTAGTAGTTGTAGTAGAAGTAGTAGCAGTGTAGTAGTAGTAATAGGAGTAGTAATAGTAGTAGTAATAGTAGTAGCAATAGTAGTAATTGTAGTTATAGTAATAGTTGTAGCAGTAGTAGTAGTAGCAGTAGTTGGAGTAGTAGTAGTAATAGTACTAGATGTAGCAATGGTGATAGCAGCAGTAGCCATTGTAGTAGCAAAAGCAATAGTAGTGGAAGAAGCAATGATAGTAGTAGTAGTAGTAGTAGTAGCAATGGCAGCAGTTGTAGTAGTGGTTGTAGCAGCAGTAGTAGTAGTAGTAGTTCTAGTAGAAGTCCCAGTAGCAGTAGTCATAGTAATAGTTGTGGTTGTGGTGGTTGTAGTTATAATAGTAGCATAAGTAGTTATAGTGGTAGTAGTAGTATCAGTAGTAGTAGCAGTTGCAATAGTGGTTGTAGTAGTGCTAGTTGTAATAGGAGTACTGGTAGCAATTATAGTTATAGTGGTAGTAGTATTAGTAGTAGTAGCAGTTGTAGTAGTAGCCATAACAGCAGCAAAACTGGTAGAAGTGGTTGTAGAAGTACTAGTAGTGGTAGTATTAGTAGTTGTTGTAGTAGTAGTAGAAGTAGTAGCAAGTGAAATAGTTATTGCACTAGTAGCAGTAGCGGAGATACTACTATTATTAGTAGTGCTAGTAGTTGTGGTGGATGCTATAGTAGCAGTGGTAATCGAAGTAGTGTTAGTAGTAGTAGCAGCAAAAGTTATTATTGTAGTAGTGGTAGTACTAGTATTAGCTGGAGTAGCAGTAGCAGTAGCAACAAAAGCACTAGTAGAGGTAGTTGTAGTATGTGTATTAGTAGTAGCAGTTGACATAATATTTTTCAGATTCCCCGAGTAAATTTTCAGAAAACCAAACCCCAGCTTGCGACACCCATGCAGGAGATACACGCCCAGGGGCCTCTGTACTCCGGTCCATGGATTCGCCGCAAGAAGGGACTGTTGATAATACCCATATGCTCTCCACATGGCGCGTGACCACCACCACCAACAACTCCGATGCGGAGACTGACCCAGAAGCCTATGGTGAATACCTGCAATATTATACCACCGGTCAGACTCCTGAAATTATTGCCACACTTGAGGAAGACTGGGGATTAGAGTACCCTCAGCGCCTACCCGCGCAAATCCCACCAGCTGAACAACAACAGTTATATTCTTCCTCTATTGTCTCTTAATACAGGCCCCCTGTTGAATCAACTATGGGTCCTGTGAACTATCCACCGGCTACCAGAACACAGGAACCAAGTTCCAGTCGGGGACCACTACTGGAAGGTTACCAACCCAAAGGTGTGAAGTTTAAGGCCATGAACCCTTCTAAATGGTGGAACCTTCCCTCTGCCCAGCAACAGTCCGGCGCTATCTTCGTCATGCCGCCGCAAATTGGGCAGTTTAATGATGTTTTCATGCGATGGGAATCCATCACTAAGAACACAGTTGCTCTCCACGGCTTTACGGACTCCCACAGTAAGACTGAATTTATTGAAAATTTACTCGGGGAATCTGAAAAATTAGCCTGGATTCAGTGGCGCATGGCCTACCCCATGGAGTATCAGCATCTCCTGGAACATGCCGATGGAGCAGATGGAGCACAAAATGTCCTATCACAGATACGGATAATCTTTGCATTAGAAGACCCCTACCAGGGCTCAACAACCATCCAGGAGGAGGCTTACCGCGATTTAGAAAGGTTATCCTGTCACAACTTTCGGGATATAATTCCTTTTCTTCATGAATATCTGCAGGTTGCCTCCAGGACTGGCCGCCTATTCACCGGCCCAGAACTTTCTGAGAAATTATGGTCCAAGATGCCGGGATCTATAGGAAAGAAAATCAAAGAAGCCTTCGAAGCAAAGAACCCAGGGAATACCATCGGAGTCTATCCTCGGGTGTTGTTCACCTACAAATACCTGGAGGAAGCGTGTAAGGAGGCAGCCTTTACCCTGGCGCTGAAGGATTTAACCTTCTGTCATGATATCCCTATTCCCGGGTACTATCAACGAGCCCGACGAAAGATGGGCATTCGGATATCGACTACCTACAAAGGCAAGCCACATCCCTCACATTCCCGGATTGAAAAGAAAAAGCATCTGATCCGGAATCGACGGTGCCGATGTTTCCTCTGCGGAGAAGAAGGGCACTTTGCCCGTGAATGTCCGAATGAACGACGCAACGTTAAGCGCGTTGCTATGTTCGAACAATTGGATCTCCCTGCCGACTGTGAAATTGTATCCGTCCAAGAAGGAGATGACCCTAGTGATGCGATTTACAGCATTTCCGAGGGGGAGGAGAAAATCTTCATGTTTTGGGAGGAAGATCATACATGGTGGATCGGCCCGACAGGAGGCTATCGCGCCATGATCCAAGTTTCCCAGGCCCAATATACCTGCAACCACACCTGGGAACTCAATCAAGATGTTCCTGACAGCTATGAACGTTGCCACTGCTGTCATGCGCCCTCCCAGAAGCGCTACCGGATGCATTGCCCAACCTGCCAACTGACAATATGTGGGCGATCCAGTTCCCACTATTTTGATAAACGCATCCCTGTTGCTCAAACACACATGCTCAGGTATGATTCTACCGACCTCCTTCGTGAGCAACAATAATATCTTTTATCATGTGACAATGAAAGGAAGCAGCTGCAGCAGCAGCTAGCTTTTAGTCAAGATGAGAGGGAGGCCCTGCAAAACCGCCTCCGTCTGGCGCAACAGGAGAGCCACCGATGGCAAATGAAGTATAAGGAACTGGAAGAGGCGACAATGGAGCTTGATCGCCTGATGCTCGAACGAGAGGATCTCCGACGGGAAATTCAGGGTTTGTACCAGCAAAAGGGCAAACAACAAGAAGCTGAGGTTGATACGGACACCGACCTCAATGTCTTTCTTGTGGACACCACACAAAAGATCCAATCTGCTGAAGCCCAGATGCTTACACAACCTTGTCGGGCCAAGAATATGCTATACAATTAAACGGTGAAGTTCGACATCCCTCTCACTATGCCTTTCGAAGTTAATGCCATCCTTGATACAGGAGCCACTACCTGTTGCATTGATCAAGATGCTGTCTCTGCTGGTGCTCTTGAGGAAAATCCATACTTAGTGCACTTCAGTGGTATTAACTCTCGTACATCGGCCAACAAAAAGCTGAAGTTTGGCCGTATGATTATTGGTGAGAACAGCTTCCGAATTCCTTACACTTATGCTTTCCCCATGAAATAAGGGGAAAATATTCAAATGATTCTAGGCTGCAACTTCATCCGCGCAATGTAAGGCGGAGTACGGATTGAAGGCAACACAGTAACATTTTATAAAAATGTGACTACCATCAATACGTTGCCCTCTGTACCAACAGCAGCCGCTATCGAAGAGCTCAACTAGGAGGAAGACGAATATATTCAGATTCAAGAGCTCGTACGCTATGTGGCAACAGCAACCCCGCCACGAAATATATTCAGATTCAGAACACTCATAAGTTTCTTCTTGTGTCCAATTCTCTTCAATCCCTAGATCAATTTCTATTCAGCCCGCGCAAAATCCTGGTATCAGAGCCTGGTTCATCCACGCTCCCATGGCTGAGTAGTTCCCTTTCAGTCTAGGTACTTACGGGACAGTGTGTGTTGAGGTTTCTCACCTTATGGCCGTTACTCCCAGCCCATAGAGTCTGAAAAATCCTGGATTGACCCCTCGGGTGGCACAGAGGCTGGACCTAATAAGCCCACCGCAAGGTCAATATTGGGAAAGAAGTAGGACTTCTTGTTCTTGGTGAGTCAAGTCTCTTGACTAGCTGCCGCTGATCAACATGTCTGAAATGCAAAAGGCCGCCGTGCGCGTAAATCTGCAGGAGGCAGTAGCTGCCAGTCGGATGAGCATATAGAACACGTTTGTGCTAGCTTAAGCAATCTTGAGTTCTCGACTCTTGTTCGATAAGGTGTTGAAAAATACCTCACATACTCACACAGAACCCAGAGTACCTAGATTGTCCTTTCCCAAATTATCAACCAGATCTTTGTATGAACACTTTCCTTCAGGCCAAAATCACATCTACCTACCAAGAAGCTTTGAAAGCTGTTGAACCAGTAGATAGTCCAGCACTTGGGTTTGTGAAACCCAGTGATTGAACTAGTACTTCAGCCCAGAATTCAGCCATTATCAAGCAAAATAATACCCAAATTCAGCTCTTGATCCAAATAGCTGAAACTCTTAAAGATATTCAGGCTGACATCACTGCCATTAAAGAAAAACAACAGAAGGGTGCACAGCCCCCCCTTCCTGAGTCTTTACTGACCAAACTAGCGAACTTATCGCTACAGCCAAAATCAAGTCCTCCTGAGCCTCGAGGGAGGCTCCTTGTGTTTAAAGATCCTTTAGTCATTTTGCAGGAGGAACAAGCGAAGCTCAATGGCAACACAAGTCATGCTACATGATCCGGCGCCCCAACCTCTGGTCGAAGACCAAATTCTGGGGTATAGGCGTAACCAACGACGCTTGTTTAATGCACAACAAGCAACAAAAAGGATCGTCCGCCGGTTGACGGGGCAACCCGTCCCTCATCACATATTGGAACAGCAACTGGACCCCCAGGAGCAGTTGCGCCTCTCGATGCGGGAACGCGCAGCCATCGCCCCAGCCGAGGTCCTCTATCATTCACGCACTGATGATGAACATCACCGAGTGTATACGCATCGCTCGGAGGAATCCATCAATTGTGTTGGGGATGCACAAGTAGATAGGAACTTCATCCAGGAAGAGAGCTATCAACAGCTCCGCAAAAGCGGTATGGAGTTTATTCACCTTGGTGTGATGCAGGTCCGCCTACAAGTGCTCCACCGACAAGCAGAAGGCACCCTAGCACTGGTCGTCTTCCGTGACAACCGGTGGCAAGGGGATAAAGCACTAATTGCCACGATGGAAGTGGATCTTACACAGGGAAGTCAACTAGTTTATATCATCCCTGATATGATGCTCACGATTGGAGATTTTGCCAGAAATATCCAGATCTCCATCCTAACTCGTGGCTATGATACATGGCACCATGGCGAGGCTAATTTACTGGTGACCCGAGGCCTCATCGGGCGTTTGTCCAATACACCAAACGTAGCTTTTGCCTATGAAGTCTCAGGCGTCATCGACTACCTGGCAAGCCACGGAGTGCATGCCCTTCCCGGCCAACGATACTCTATAGCACAACTCTGTGGCATCGATTGGCTCCTGAAACCTTCACAGATACCGCCTGTCCTCACACCAACCGAAGTATCAAGCCGCACACTTCTGGATGGACGCATCTCCATAAGCTTTAACCGGTACGCTTCCCTTCCTGACACCGGAGAGGATGAGGAAATTGTTGCCATCCTCACGCAGGAAGAAGAAGCTTCTGAGGAAATATGGGACACCTTGGGCGAGCCTAGCGGCAGGTATGATTATTACGTTCGCTACTCTGCTCCCCCATCCTTTTACAGTCCATTCCCAACAACAGCAACGGGGTGGGATGTTCCCCCCAGTGACGCAGAACCCAGCGGTCACAACTGTAACCGCCAACAATCGCCTGCACCGACTCCACGGCGAGTAATGTCCGCTAAGGCGTGGCGCCACCACCTCCAACAACAGCAGAGGAGACGGCAACTTGTGTGGCGACCTAAAAGACGGGAAAACCAAACCCCAGCTTGCGACACCCATGCAGGAGATACACGCCCAGGGGCC
>RXID01003021.1:0-13244 GCA_005019695.1 Trichopus zeylanicus subsp. travancoricus
CGGAAATTTTGAGCTGATGCGGAAATTAGCATGTATTTGTTAGTAAATTTGCGCCAAAAAAGGGTCTTTTTTATTTTTTCTGGAAATTAATATTTTGCGCGAAAATTAGGTGGGAAATCAAAAGTATTTAAATTTGTGCCTGAATTAGTTAGCAAGTCAGGAAAATTTAAAGTTATGCGAAAATTAGCTCGCATTTGTCGGCAAATTGGCGCAGAAATTGAGTTTTCTTAATTCTTTTCAAAAATTAAGATTTTATGTGAGAATTAGGTACTGCATTTGGAATATTCAAATTCGTGCACCAATTAGTTGTGAAACGAGAGAAATTTGAAGTTACGCAAAAATTAGCTAGTCTACATTAGTAAATTTGCGAGAAATTGGGGTTTTGTCTATAGAAATTTAAGATTTTATCCGAAAATTAGGTAGCACACCGAGAATACTTAAATTTATGCGAAAATTCGTTGGCAAATCGGGAGAATTTGAAGTCATACAAAACTTAGCTAGTGTTTGTAAGTAAATTTGTGCCAGAATAGAGTTATTGTAATTTTTGAAAATTAATATTTTGCGCGAGAATTCGGTAGTAAATCGAGAATATTCAAATTGATGCGAAAATCAGTTAGTAAATTGAAAATTTTGGGGTTATGCAAAAATTACGTTGCATTTGTGAGTGAATTTGTGCGAAAATGGGGTGTTCTGCTTTCCGAAATTAAGATTTTTTGCGAAAATTATACAGTAGATCGAAAATATTTGAAATCTTCATAAATTAGTTAGACAACGAGGGAAAATTGTAGTTATGCAAAAATTAGCTAGTATTTATTAGTAAATTTGTGCGAAAAAAGGTTTTTCAAACATTTTCGAAAATTGAGATATTATGGTAGAATTAGGCAGCAAATTGAAAATATTCAGATTTGTGCGGGAACTAGTTAGCAAGTCGGGGAAATTTGAACTCGTGCAGAAATTAGCTAGTATTCGTTGGTAAATTCGGGCGAAAGTGATGTGAGTAAATTTAGGCTACAATTTGTAAATTCATGCAAAAATTAGATTTTTATTTGCTAGTGGATTTGTGCAGAAATTGGGGTTTTCATTGTTTTTCGAGAAAGTTAAATTTTATTTGAAAATTAGGTCGTAAGTGAAGAATATTTACATTTACGCGGGAAGTAGTTAGCAAATCGGAAAATTTTGAGATAACGCGGAAATTGGCTTGTATTTGTCGGTAAATTTGTGCGAAAATGGAGTTTCCTTATTACTCTCAGAATTAAGATTTTCATGTGAAAAATAGGTGGCAAATCGAAAGCAATTAAATTTGTGCGTGAACTAGTTGCTAAATCGGGAAATTTTAAAGCTTTGAGAAAATTAGCTCGTATTTGCCGGCTAATTTGTGCAAAAATGTAGGTTTTTTAAAAAAGTTAGGCTTTTAATGTGAAAATTAGGTACCAAAATCGAAATTCAAATGCATGCAAAATTAGTTATTAGATCAGAAAATTTGAGGATCCAGTAACTAGCAAAGTAAGTGTTAGTAAATTTGAGCGAAAACGGAGTTTTCATTTTGTTCAAATTTAAGATTTTATGTGAAAATTAGGGATTACGTCGAGAATATTTTAATTTATGCAAAAAATCGTCGGTAAATTGGGATAATTTGAAGCTATGCAAAAATTAGCAAGTATTTGTTAGTAAATTTGTGCGAAAATAGAGTTTTTCAGTTTTTCACAAAATTAATATTTTACGTGGGAGTTAGCTGGTAAATCGGGAAAGTTGAAATATTTGCAACAATCATATAGTACTTGTCGGGAAATTTGAGCAAAAATTGGATTATTATTATTATTTTTATTTTTCTGAAAGTGGAAGTTTTATGCGAAAATTTGGTGGCAAATTGAAAATATTTACATTTACGCGGAAATTAGTTGGGAAATCGGAAAATTTTGAGGTGATGCGGAAATTAGCATGTATTTGTTAGTAAATTTGCGCCAAAAAAGGGTCTTTTTCATTTTTTCTGGAAATTAATATTTTGTGCGAAAATTAGGTGGCAAATCAAAAGTATTTAAATATGTGCCTGAATTAGTTACCAAGTCAGGAAAATTTAAAGTTATGCGAAAATTAGCTCGCATTTGTCGGCAAATTTGTGCAGAAATAGAGTTTTCTTAATTCTTTTCAAAAATTAAGATTTTATGTGAGAATAAGGTACTGAATCTGGAATATTCAAATTCGTGCACCGATTAGTTGTGAAACGAGAGAAATTTGAAGTTACGCAAAAATTAGCTAGTCTACATTAGTAAATTTGCGGGAAATTGGGGTTTTCACTATAGAAATTTAAGATTTTAGCCGAAAATTAGGTAGAGCATCGAGAATACTTAAATTTATGCGAAAATTCGCTAGCAAATCGGGAGAATTTGAAGTCATACAAAACTTAGCTAGTGTTTGTCAGTAAATTTGTGCCAGAATTGAGTTATTGTAATTTTTGAAAATTAATATTTTGCGCGAGAATTCGGTAGTAAATCGAGAATATTCCAATTTATGCGAAAATCAGTTAGTAAATCGAAAAATTTGGGATTATGCAAAAATTACGTTGCATTTGTGAGTGAATTTGTGCGAAAATGGGGTGTTCTGCTTTTCGAAATTAAGATTTTTTGCGAAAATTATGTAGTAGATCGAAAATATTTGAACTCTTCATAAATTAGTTAGACAACGAGGGAAAATTGTAGTTATGCAAAAATTAGCTAGTATTTATTAGTAAATTTGTGCGAAAAAAGGTTTTTCAAAATTTTTCGAAAATTGAGATATTATGGGAGAATTAGGCAGCAAATCAAAAATATTCAGATTTGTGCGGGAACTAGTTAGCAAGTCGGGGAAATTTGAACTCGTGCAGAAATTAGCTAGTATTCGTTGGTAAATTCGGGCGAAAGTGATGTGAGTAAATTTAGACTACAATTTGTAAATTTATGCAAAAATTAGATTGTATTTGCTAGTGAATTTGTGCAGAAATTGGAGTTTTCATTGTTTTTCGAGAAAGTTAAATTTTATTTGAAAATTAGATCGTAAGTGAAAAATATTTACGTTTACGCGCGAAGAAGTTGGCAAATCGAAAAATTTTGAGATAATGCGGAAATTGGCTTCTATGTGTCGGGAAATTTGTGCGAAAATGGAGTTTTCTTATACTCTCAGAATTAAGATTTCATGTACAAAAAGGTTGGTAAAATCGAAGTATTAATTTGTAGTGCGTGAACTAGTCGGTAAAGCGGGAAATTTTAAAGCTTTGGCGAAAATTAGACTCGTAGTTGCCGCTAATTTGTGCAAAAATATAGGTTTTTGAAAAAATTAGGCTTTTATGTGAAAATTAATTAGGTACCAAATCGAACATTCAAATGGCATGCAAAAATTAGTTATTTAGATCTAGAAAATTTTTGAGGACCGCAGTAACTAGCAAAGTACGTGTTAGTAAATTTGAGCGAAAACGGAGTTTTTTTTGTCATTTTGTTCAGAATTTAAGATTTTATGTGAAAATTAGGGAGTACGTCGAGAATATTTAAATTTATGCAAAAATCGTCGTAAATCGGGATACATTGAAGCTATGCAAAAATTAGCTAGTGATTGTTAGTAAGGTGTGCGAAAATAGAGTTTTTCAGTTTTTCACAAAACTAATATTTTACGTGGGAGTTAGCTGGTAAATCGGGAAAGTTGAAATATTTGCAACAATCATATAGTACTTGTCGGGAAATTTGAGCGAAAATTGGATTATTATTATTTTTTTTCTGAAAGTGGAAGTTTTATGGGAAAATTTGGTGGCAAATCGAAAATATTTAAATTTACGCGGGAATTAGTTAGGAAATCGGAAAATTTTGAGCTGATGCGGAAATTAGCTTGTATTTGTTAGTAAATTTGCGCCAAAAAAGGGTCTTTTTCATTTTTTTTGGAAATTAATATTTTGTGCGAAAATTAGGTGGCAAATCAAAAGTATTTAAATCTGTGCCTGAATTAGTTAGCAAGTCAGGAAAATTTAAAGTTATGCGAAAATTAGCTCGCATTTGTCGGCAAATTTGTGCAGACATAGAGTTTTCTTAATTCTTTTCAAAATTAAGATTTTATGTTAGAAATAGGTACTGAATCTGGAATATTCAAATTCGTGCACCGATTAGTTGTGAAACGAAAGAAATTTGAAGTTACGCAAAAATTAGCTAGTCTACATTAGTAAATTTGCGGGAAATTGGGGTTTTCACTATAGAAATTTAAGATTTTAGCCGAAAATTAGGTAGAGCACCGAGAATACTTAAATTTATGCGAAAATTCGCTAGCAAATCGGGAGAATTTGAAGTCATACAAAACTTAGCTAGTGTTTGTCAGTAAATTTGTGCCAGAATTGAGTTATTGTAATTTTTGAAAATTAATATTTTGCGCGAGAATTCGGTAGTAAATCGAGAATATTCAAATTTATGCGAAAATCAGTCAGTAAATCGAAAAATTTGCGGTTATGCAAAAATTACCTTGCATTTGTCAGTGAATTTGTGCGAAAATGGGGTGTTCTCCTTTTCGAAATTAAGATTTTTTGCGAAAATTATGTAGTAGATCGAAAATATTTGAAATCTTCATAAATTAGTTAGACAACGAGGGAAACTTGTAGTTATGCAAAAATTAGCTAGTATTTATTCGTAAATTTGTGCGAAAAAAGGTTTTTCAAACATTTTCGAAAATTGAGATATTATGGGAGAATTAGGCAGCAAATTGAAAATATTCAGATTTGTGCGGGAACTAGTTAGCAAGTCGGGGAAATTTGAACTCGTGCAGAAATTAGCTAGTATTCGTTGGTAAATTCGGGCGAAAGTGATGTGAGTAAATTTAGGCTACAATTTGTAAATTTATGCAAAAAATTAGATTGTATTGGTGAATTTGTGCAGAAATTGTGCAGAAATTGGGGTTTTCGTTGTTTTTCGAGAAAGTTAATTTTTATTTGAAAATTAGATCGTAAGTGAAGAATATTTACATTTACGCGCGAAGTAGTTAGCAAATCGAAAAATTTTGAGATAATGCGGAAATTGGCTTCTATTTGTCTGTAAATTTGTGCGAAAATGGAGTTTTCTTATTACTCTCAAAATTAAGATTTTCATGTGACAAAAAGGTGGTAAATCGAAAGTAATTAAATTTGTGCGTGAACTAGTCGGTAAATCGGGAAATTTTAAAGCTTTGCGAAAATTAGCTCGTATTTGCCGGCTAATTTGTGCAAAAATATAGTTTTTTTTAAAAAATTAGGCTTTTATGTGAAAATTAGGTACCAAAATCGAAACATTCAAATGCATGCAAAAATTAGTTATTAGATCAGAAAAATTTGAGGATCCGCAGAAACTAGCAAAGTACGTGTTATTAAATTTGAGCGAAAACGGAGTTTTTCATTTTGGTCAGAAATTTAAGATTTTATGTGAAAATTAGGGAGTACGTCGAGAATATTTTAATTTATGCAAAAATTCGTCGATAAATCGGGATAATTTGAAGCTATGCAAAAATTAGCTAGTATTTGTTAGTAAATTTGTGCGAAAAGAGAGTTTTTCAGTTTTTCACAAAATTAATATTTTACGTGGGAGTTAGCTGGTAAATCGGGAAAGTTGAAATATTTGCAACAATCATATAGTACTTGCCGGGAAATTTGAGCAAAAATTGGATTTTATTTTTTTTTATTTTTCTGAAAGTGGAAGTTTTATGCGAAAATTTGGTGGCAAATCGAAAATATCTAAATTTACGCGGGAATTAGTAAGGAAATCGGTAAATTTTGAGCTGATGCGGAAATTAGCATGTATTTGTCAGTAAATTTGCGCCAAAAAAGGGTCTTTTTCATTTTTTCTGGAAATTAATATTTTGTGCGAAAATTAGGTGGCAAATCAAAAGTATTTAAATCTGTGCCTGAATTAGTTAGCAAGTCAGGAAAATTTAAAGTTATGCGAAAATTAGTTCGCATTTGTCGGCAAATTTGTGCAGAAATAGAGTTTTCTTAATTCTTTTCAAAAATTAAGATTTTATGTGAGAATTAGGTACTGAATTTGGAATATTCAAATTCGTGCACCAATTAGTTGTGAAACGAGAGAAATTTGAAGTTACGCAAAAATTAGCTAGTCTACATTAGTAAATTTGCGGGAAATTGGGGTTTTCTCTATAGAAATTGAAGATTTTATCCGAAAATTAGGTAGAGCACCGAGAATACTTAAATTTATGCGAAAATTCTTTGGCAAATCGAGAGAATTTGAAGTCATACAAAACTTAGCTAGTGTTTGTCAGTAAATTTGTGCCAGAATAGTGTTATTGCAATTTTTGAAAATTAATATTTTACGCGAGAATTCGGTAGTAAATCGAGAATATTCCAATTTATGCGAAAATCAGTTAGTAAATCGAAAAAATTGGGGTTATGCAAAAATTACGTTGCATTTGTGAGTGAATTTGTGCGAAAATGGGGTGTTCTGCTTTTCGAAATTAAGATTTTTTGCGAAAATTATGTAGTTGATCGAAAATATTTGAAATCTTCATAAATTAGTTAGACAACGAGGGAAAATTGTAGTTATGCAAAAATTAGCTAGTATTTATTAGTAAATTTGTGCGAAAAAAGGTTTTTCAAACATTTTCGAAAATTGAGATATTATGGGAGAATTAGGCAGCAAATTGAAAATATTCATATTTGTGCGGGAACTAACTAGTTAGCAAGTCGGGGAAATTTGAACTCGTGCAGAAATTAGCTAGTATTCGTTGGTAAATTCGGGCGAAAGTGATGTGAGTAAAGTTAGGCTACAATTTGTAAATTTATGCAAAAATTAGATTGTATTTGCTAGTGAATTTGTGCAGAAATTGGGGTTTTCATTGTTTTTCGAGAAAGTTAAATTTTATTTGAAAATTAGATCGTAAGTGAAAAATATTTACATTTACGCGCGAAGTAGTTAGCACATCGAAAAATTTCGAGATAATGCGGAAATTGGCTTGTATTTGTCAGTAAATTTGTGCGAAAATGGAGTTTTCTTATTACTCTCAGAATTAAGATTTTCATGTGAGAAATGGGTGATAAATCGAAAGTAATTAAATTTGTGCGTGAACTAGTCGGTAAATCGGGAAATTTTAAAGCTTTGCGAAAATTAGCTCGTATTTGCCGGCTAATTTGTGCAAAAATATAGTTTTTTTTAAAAAATTAGGCTTTTATGTGAAAATTAGGTACCAAAATCGAAACATTCAAATGCATGCAAAAATTAGTTATTAGATCAGAAAATTTTGAGGATCCGCAGTAACTAGCAAAGTACGTGTTAGTAAATTTGAGCGAAAACGGAGTTTTTTCATTTTGTTCAGAAATTTAAGATTTTATGTGAAAATTAGGGAGTACGTCGAGAATATTTTAATTTATGCAAAAATTCGTCGGTAAATCGGGATAATTTGAAGCTATGCAAAAATTAGCTAGTATTTGTTAGTAAATTTTTGCGAAAATAGAGTTTTTCAGTTTTTCACACAATTACTATTTTACGTGGGAGTTAGCTGGTAAATCGGGAAAGTTGAAATATTTGCAACAATCATATAGTACTTGTCGGGAAATTTGAGCAAAAATTGGATTTTTTTTTTTTATTTTTCTGAAGGTGGAAGTTCTATGCGAAAATTTGGTGGCAAATCGAAAATATTTAAATTCACGCGGGAATTAGTTAGGAAATCGGAAAATTTTGAGCTGATGCGGAAATTAGCATGTATTTGTTAGTAAATTTGGGCCAAAAAAGGGTCTTTTTTATTTTTTCTGGTAATTAATATTTTGTGCGAAAATTAGGTGGCAAATCAAAAGTATTTAAATCTGTGCCTGAATTAGTTAGCAAGTCAGGAAAATTTAAAGTTATGCGAAAATTAGCTCGCATTTGTCGGCAAATTTGTGCAGACATAGAGTTTTCTTAATTCTTTTCAAAATTAAGATTTTATGTTAGAAATAGGTACTGAATCTGGAATATTCAAATTCGTGCACCGATTAGTTGTGAAACGAAAGAAATTTGAAGTTACGCAAAAATTAGCTAGTCTACATTAGTAAATTTGCGGGAAATTGGGGTTTTCACTATAGAAATTTAAGATTTTAGCCGAAAATTAGGTAGAGCACCGAGAATACTTAAATTTATGCGAAAATTCGCTAGCAAATCGGGAGAATTTGAAGTCATACAAAACTTAGCTAGTGTTTGTCAGTAAATTTGTGCCAGAATTGAGTTATTGTAATTTTTGAAAATTAATATTTTGCGCGAGAATTCGGTAGTAAATCGAGAATATTCAAATTGATGCGAAAATCAGTTAGTAAATCGAAAAATTTGGGGTTATGCAAAAATTACCTTGCATTTGTCAGTGAATTTGTGCGAAAATGGGGTGTTCTGCTTTTCGAAATTAAGATTTTTTGCGAAAATTATGTAGTAGATCGAAAATATTTGAAATCTTCATAAATTAGTTAGACAACGAGGGAAAATTGTAGTTATGCAAAAATTAGCTAGTATTTATTAGTAAATTTGTGCGAAAAAAGGTTTTTCAAACATTTTCGAAAATTGAGATATTATGGGAGAATTAGGCAGCAAATTGAAAATATTCAGATTTGTGCGGGAACTAGTTAGCAAGTCGGGGAAATTTGAACTCGTGCAGAAATTAGCTAGTATTCGTTGGTAAATTCGGGCGAAAGTGATGTGAGTAAATTTAGGCTACAATTTGTAAATTTATGCAAAAAATTAGATTGTATTTGCTAGTGAATTTGTGCAGAAATTGGGGTTTTCGTTGTTTTTCGAGAAAGTTAAATTTTATTTGAAAATTAGATCGTAAGTGAAGAATATTTACATTTACCCGCGAAGTAGTTAGCAAATCGAAAAATTTTGAGATAATGCGGAAATTGGCTTCTATTTGTCTGTAAATTTGTGCGAAAATGGAGTTTTCTTATTACTCTCAAAATTAAGATTTTCATGTGACAAAAAGGTGGTAAATCGAAAGTAATTAAATTTGTGCGTGAACTAGTCGGTAAATCGGGAAATTTGAAAGTCGTGCGAAAATTAGCTCGTATTTGCCGGCTAATTTGTGCAAAAATATAGTTTTTTTTAAAAAATTAGGCTTTTATGTGAAAATTAGGTACCAAAATTGAAACATTCAAATGCATGCAAAAATTAGTTATTAGATCAGAAAATTTTGAGGATCCGCAGTAACTAGCAAAGTACGTGTTAGTAAATTTGAGCGAAAACGGAGTTTTTTCATTTTGTTCAGAAATTTAAGATTTTATGTGAAAATTAGGGAGTACGTCGAGAATATTTTAATTTATGCAAAAATTCATCGGTAAATCGGGATAATTTGAAGCTATGCAAAAATTAGCTAGTATTTGTTAGTAAATTTTTGCGAAAATAGAGTTTTTCAGTTTTTCACACAATTACTATTTTACGTGGGAGTTAGCTGGTAAATCGGGAAAGTTGAAATATTTGCAACAATCATATAGTACTTGTCGGGAAATTTGAGCAAAAATTGGATTATTATTTTTTTTTATTTTTCTGAAAGTGGAAGTTTTATGCGAAAATTTGGTGGCAAATCGAAAATATCTAATTTTACGCGGGAATTAGTTAGGAAATCGGAAAATTTTGAGCTGATGCGGAAATTAGCATGTATTTGTTAGCAAATTTGCGCCAAAAAAGGGTCTTTTTCATTTTTTCTGGAAATTAATATTTTGTGCGAAAATTAGGTGGCAAATCAAAAGTATTTAAATCTGTGCCTGAATTAGTTAGCAAGTCAGGAAAATTTAAAGTTATGCGAAAATTAGCTCGCATTTGTCGGCAAATTTGTGCAGACATAGAGTTTTCTTAATTCTTTTCAAAATTAAGATTTTATGTTAGAAATAGGTACTGAATCTGGAATATTCAAATTCGTGCACCGATTAGTTGTGAAACGAAAGAAATTTGAAGTTACGCAAAAATTAGCTAGTCTACATTAGTAAATTTGCGGGAAATTGGGGTTTTCACTATAGAAATTTAAGATTTTAGCCGAAAATTAGGTAGAGCACCGAGAATACTTAAATTTATGCGAAAATTCGCTAGCAAATCGGGAGAATTTGAAGTCATACAAAACTTAGCTAGTGTTTGTCAGTAAATTTGTGCCAGAATTGAGTTATTGTAATTTTTGAAAATTAATATTTTGCGCGAGAATTCGGTAGTAAATCGAGAATATTCCAATTTATGCGAAAATCAGTTAGTAAATCGAAAAATTTGGGGTTATGCAAAAATTACGTTGCATTTGTGAGTGAATTTGTGCGAAAATGGGGTGTTCTGCTTTTCGAAATTAAGATTTTTTGCGAAAATTATGTAGTAGATCGAAAATATTTGAAATCTTCATAAATTAGTTAGACAACGAGGGAAAATTGTAGTTATGCAACAATTAGCTAGTATTTATTAGTAAATTTGTGCGAAAAAAGGTTTTTCAAACTTTTTCGAAAATTGAGATATTATGGGAGAATTAGGCAGCAAATTGAAAATATTCAGATTTGTGCGTGAACTAGTTAGCAAGTCGGGGAAATTTGAACTCGTGCAGAAATTAGCTAGTATTCGTTGGTAAATTCGGGCGAAAGTGATGTGAGTAAATTTAGGCTACAATTTGTAAATTTATGCAAAAATTAGATTGAATTTGCTAGTGAATTCGTGCAGAATTTGGGGTTTCCATTCTTTTTCGAGAAAGTTAAATTTTATTTGAAATTTTTTTATTTGTTTTTTATCGCGTTTGTTTTTTTGTTTTTTTTTTGCTTGTAAGGAAGAATATTTACCGCTATTTACTGCTGCGAGTGTACCGCGAAGTAGTTAGCAAATCGAAAAATTTTGAGATAATGCGGAAATTGGCTTGTATTTGTCTGTAAATTTGTGCGAAAATGGAGTTTTCTTATTACTCTCAGAATTAAGATTTTCATGTGACAAAAAGGTGGTAAATCGAAAGTAATTAAATTTGTGCGTGAACTAGTCGGTAAATCGGGAAATTTTAAAGCTTTGCGAAAATTAGCTCGTATTTGCCGGCTAATTTGTGCAAAAATATAGTTTTTTAAAAAAAATTAGGCTTTTATGTGAAAATTAGGTACCAAAATCGAAACATTCAAATGCATGCAAAAATTAGTTATTAGATCAGAAAATTTTGAGGATCCGCAGTAACTAGCAAAGTACGTGTTAGTAAATTTGAGCGAAAACAGAGTTTTTTCATTTTGTTCAGAAATTTAAGATTTTATGTGAAAATTAGGGAGTACGTCGAGAATATTTTAATTTAGGCAAAAATTCGTCGGTAAATCGGGATAATTTGAAGCTATGATAATTTGAAGCTATGCAAGAATTAGCTAGTATTTGTTAGTAAATTTGTGCCAAAATAGAGTTTTTCAGTTTTTCACAAAATTAATATTTTACGTGGGAGTTAGCTGGTAAATCGGGAAAGTTGAAATATTTGCAACAATCATATAGTACTTGTCGGGAAATTTGAGCAAAAATTGGATTATTATTTTTTTTTATTTTTCTGAAAGTGGAAGTTTTATGCGAAAATTTGGGGGCCAATCGAAAATATCTAATTTTACGCGGGAATTAGTTAGTGAATCGGAAAATTTTGAGCTGATGCGGAAATTAGCATGTATTTGTTAGCAAATTTGCGCCAAAAAAGGGTCTTTTTCATTTTTCTGGAAATTAATATTTTGTGCGAAAATTAGGTGGCAAATCAAAAGTATTTAAATCTGTGCCTGAATTAGTTAGCAAGTCAGGAAAATTTAAAGTTATGCGAAAATTAGCTCGCATTTGTCGGCAAATTTGTGCAGAAATAGAGTTTTCTTAATTCTTTTCAAAAATTAAGATTTTATGTGAGAAATAGGTACTGAATCTGGAATATTCAAATTCGTGCACCGATTAGTTGTGAAACGAGAGAAATTTGAAGTTACGCAAAAATTAGCTAGTCTACATTAGTAAATTTGCGGGAAATTGGGGTTTTCTCTATAGAAATTTAAGATTTTATTCGAAAATTAGGTAGAGCACCGAGAATACTTAAATTTACGCGAAAATTCGTTGGCAAATCGAGAGAATTTGAAGTCATACAAAACTTAGCTAGTGTTTGTCAGTAAATTTGTGCCAGAATAGAGTTATTGTAATTTTTGAAAATTAATATTTTGCGCGAGAATTCGGTAGTAAATCGAGAATATTCAAATTTATGCGAAAATTAGTTAGTAAATCGAAAAATTTGCGGTTATGCAAAAATTACCTTGCATTTGTCAGTGAATTTGTGGGAAAATGGGGTGTTCTCCTTTTCGAAATTAAGATTTTTTGCCAAAATTATGTAGTAGATCGAAAATATTTGAAATCTTCATAAATTAGTTAGACAACGAGGGAAAATTGTAGTTATGCAAAAATTAGCTAGTATTTATTAGTAAATTTGTGCGGAAAAAGGTTTTTCAAAATTTTTGGAAAATTGAGATATTATGGGAGAATTAGGCAGCAAATTGAAAATATTCAGATTTGTGCGGGAACTAGTTAGCAAGTCGGGGAAATTTGAACTCGTGCAGAAATTAGCTAGTATTCGTTGGTAAATTCGAGCGAAAGTGATGTGAGTAAATTTATGCAAAAATTAGATTGTATTTGCTAGTGAATTTGTGCAGAAATTGGGGTTTCCATTCTTTTTCGAGAAAGTTAAATTTTATTTGAAAATTAGATCGTAAGTGAAGAATATTTACATTTACGCGCGAAGTAGTTAGCAAATCGAAAAATTTTGAGAGATAATGCGGAAATTGGAGATATTTGTCAGTAAAGTTGTGCGAAAATGGAGTTTTCTTATTACTCTCAGAATTAAGATTTTCATGTGAAAAATAGGTGGTAAATCGAAAGTAATTAAATTTGTGCGTGAACTAGTTGGTAAATCGGGAAATTGTAAAGCTTTGCGAAAATTTGCTCGTATTTGCCGGCTAATTTGTGCAAAAATATAGTTTTTTTTAAAAAATTAGGCTTTTATGTGAAAATTAGGTACCAAAATCGAAACATTCAAATGGATGCGAAAATTAGTTATTAAATCAGAAAAATTTGAGGATCCGCAGAAACTAGCAAAGTACGTGTTAGTAAATTTGAGCGAAAACGGAGTTTTTTCATTTTTTTCAGAAATTTAAGATTTTATGTGAAAATTAGGGACTACGTCGGGAATATTTTAATTTATGCAAAAATTCGTCGGTAAATCGGGGTAATTTGAAGCTATGCAAAAATTAGCTAGTATTGTTAGTAAATTTGTGCGAAAATAGAGTTTTTCAGTTT
>RXID01003030.1:0-11474 GCA_005019695.1 Trichopus zeylanicus subsp. travancoricus
ACCTCTGGTCGGACCCTTGTTGGCCGGCGTCCGCGTCCGCGCGCCAGTCTCGGCCGTCCGCTCTCGCGTGTCAGCCTCCGGCGTCCGCGCCAGCTCGCCAGCCTCGGGTGTCCGTGCCCATGCGCTGGCCTTGGGCGTTGGTGCCCGCGCGCTCGCCGCCCTCGCCACCGTTGTTTGGGAGAAAGGGGTTTTTTGTAAATTTGACTAATTTTCAGAGTATTATTTGCAAATATCTGAAAGTTAAATAATAAAAAATAAGTTTTTTGGGATTTAATTATAAAAATAATGGAGGGTAAAATCAAAATTTTTTGAGAAAATTTTGATTAAATAACAATCAGAGGGGTGTAGGTAAATATTTTGAAAAGGGGGTGGTGTAGGTAATTACAGAAATTACGGGGGTTTTTCATAATTACCGAAAATTACTGGGGGTGTAGGTAATTAGCTCAATAAATAAAGATCTAAATCTATGAGTTTGAAGTTGATTTAGTATCTTTAGTATTCTTTGAGCTCCCAACTTGATCTTTAAGTTTCATTTTCAGGTGATCATCCTCTTTATCTTTGAGTTAATATTTTTAAACTTTAATCTCAAAAGTCGGTCCTTCACAAGTATGAATAATCATTGCAAATTTTGAATTTTATTAAAATTTAAGAAATTTGTTAAATATTAGTTTGATCATAATCAAAATTCAAAGGAGAATAGAAGCAAGCATAGAGGAGGTAAATAAGTGGAGCTTCAAATAAAAAGAAAATATAGGAAGTAAATCAGTAAGATTCATCATTTATACTTTATTTTCATTTCTTCTTTGCTTGTTCTGCCCCTCTTACTCTTCTCTCTTTTCCTACAAGGTTCTCCGACCCTTGCTCTCATTGCCCACTACCCACACATGCACTTGCGCTTGCCTTCCAATTGTAGCTGCTAATAGAGTTCGAGCACCCAAACTACCCAAACCATCATATTCAAACGTCTAAATCCCAAGGTTCGGTCATTCAAAAATCCAACTGCCTAACTCTTGGGCCTAAGAAATTTCTTCGAAAACCTAATCGTCTCTCTTTCAAACTTAAAGGATTCCTTAAAAAACTTAACCGCCTAACTTTTGGCTTAAGAAATTTCTTTAGGAATTAGATGGTCACATTCTTTTAGGCCTAAGAAATTCCTTTGAAAACCCAATTACTTCACACTTTGGCTTAAGGGATTCTTTCAAGAACTTGAATGTCGTATTTCTAGCTTAAGGAATTTTTTGGAAACCCGAATGCCATATTTCTACCCTAAGAAATTCCTTCAAAAATTCAAACTTTATATTTTTGATTTAGAAATTTCTTCAAAAACCTGATTGCCATACTCTTAACCTAAGGGCTCTTTCAAAATATGACTGCAAATTGAACAAATAAAAAAGAATTGATTCAAACAAAATTAAGTCTAAACCTAAACCAAAACAAAAAAAATCTTTCAAATTACCTATGTATAGTATGATACTTTTTCAAATTAATTGGATGCCATTTTTTATAGATTGTCAATTTAGAAAAATCCGATAATGCTACAACTATACCCAAAGAGATCTTGTTGCTAGATATCATGCCAAACAAGTGGGCAAGAAGATTTTCAGGCTATCTCATTAACAACTTTAGATTTCATACTAAGAGTAATAAGATAAACCGATGAACTCAGGATAGTAGCGTAACTCTAAGACAATCACAAAAAGCCTTTGCAAGCCGAAGAGATTTGAACCTCACAATAGGAGATGTCACATTTTATAGGGTTTTAACAGAAATTATTGAGCTCCAACATGGCAATGAACTTAAGTTCATATTGTTCAAATGTGACTAAGTGGATAACTTGGTTTGTATGAAAAAAGATGACTTGGGCTTCACATTGGAAAATTCTAACACTTGATGTATAAGCATAATTGGCATTTAGAAGAGACTTACATTCTTACTTGTCAAGCTTATCAAGTATTTTACATGCAAGATCCCTTAGATAAGGATTGACATGTTATTGTTGAGACTCTAATGGAGTACATGGATGTATGTTGAGTTTTAGATGTCTTGAACTCTAATTAGAGTTTGAGTTAAAGTAGGAATCCAAAGTTGGATTTAGATTTATATTATTAGGAGTTGTAATTGTGTAAAACTCAGACCCAATAAGAGTCTATAAATATACTATAATATATAGGGCTTATGTGTGGCGTAGTATTGAGATTGAACTAGAGAGAAATAGAGAGAGAGAAATAGAGAGAATAGAGAGAAGAGAAAGAGAGAGTGTGTTGGCTCTTGTGTGTGAGTCTTTCTAGTGCTTCTCGGTGGTCTCTCGTGGTACTCTCTTGGAGATTCTCTCTGAAGGTGGAGGCGTTGCCGAGGCTTGGAGAAAGAGTTTAGTTGAGTAAGAAAGAGTGAAGTCTTTCTTGTAAACTCTTGTAAAAGCCTTTATCTATTGATAGTGAATCTCCCGTTGTCTTATCTTGTTATTTCCTTTTATTTTGTATTACTTCTCGTTTCTTGTGTTGTTTGACGCAAAGGCGATCCGTGAAACTTCCGCTGCAAATCCCAACAATTGGCATCAGAGCCTAGAAGCAAACAACCAAGATGACAAAGTCCTTACTCGAGGTGGAGAAGTTTGATGGCAAGATAAATTTTTCCTTATGGTAAAAGAAGATGAAGGCGGTTCTTACTTTTCAAGGTCTACAAAAGACATTAGAGGGAAAAGAAAAGAAACCGGTCAAGATAAGTAATGAAGACTGGGAGGAGATAGATCAAAAGGCATTGAATTTAATTATTCTAAGCCTGACTGATGAGGTTTTGTACAATGTCATTGACGAAGAGACGACGATGGACATCTGGACAAAACTCGAGAAGTGGTACATGTCAAAAAGCCTCACGAACAAGTTCTATCTGAAACAACAGTTGTACGGACTGCGTATGAGTGAAGGTACAACTATATTACATCACCTAAATGCTTTCAATAAGATTATCAATGATTTGCTGAAAGTTGATGTGAAGTTTGAAGAGGACGATAAGGCGCTGATTCTTCTGATGTCTCTTCCTGCTTCGTATGATCATATTGTGACCACAATTTTTTATGGTAAAGAAACTCTTAAGATGGAAGATGTGACAACTAGTCTTCTTTCTAATGAGAGAAGGAGAAACTCCAACATTAATATGGAGTTTGGTGAAGGATTGGTGACTCACGAAAGAGAAAGATTAAGAGAGTGTGGAGGAGGCAAGCAACGGTCCAAATTAAAATTGAAGGCGAAAGTACAATGCTATTCATGTAAGAAGTATGGCCATATTAGACGGTATTGCCCTGAACGTGGGAAGATAGAGTCCTCCAATACGACGACGGTAATAGCGGATGATACTTCTGATAATAGTGCAGATGGAGATGTTCTTGCAGTATCAGCAGAAATCGACACTTCTGGTAAGTGGATTTTAGATTCTGGTAGTTCTTATCATATTTGCTCCAGAAAGGATTGGTTTACTTCTTATGAGGAGAATAAGAAGAAAAGTACTGTTTGGTTGGGCGATAATTCAGCCTGTGAGATCGCCGGTGTGGGAACAGTTAAAATCCAGATGTTTGATGGAGCGATTTGAACTCTTACTGGGGTGAGGCATGTACCCAAGATGCGAAGGAATCTAATTTCACTTGGTGTACTGGACTCAAAAGGCTGTAATTATTCAGTAAGAGATGGAGTCATGAAGGTGACACATGGTATTAGAATCCTGATGAAAGGTGAGAAGTGTGGCAATGTTTATCGATTGATAGGGAACACCATTGCAGGTGGAGTTCCGATGGCTACAGTAGTGAAGAGGAAGCACGATACTCGGAGTAATTTGATGCCTCCTCAAATTACTTTTACTACAACAGCAGACACAGGTCATCCGAAAAGCTTCCAAAAGTACAAAACTGTAGACATGCAGAACAAATTCGAGGTTGGCTCGAGTTCACATCTTGAAATTAGCTGAATAAGCTAGTAGCCCAAGGGCAGGGGCTGGATGAGAGATGACGGCTGACGATTCGTGATGATGACATGCCCGAGTTCAAGCCAAGGTGGAGATTGTTGAGTTTTAGATATCTTGAACTCTAATTAGAGTTTGAGTTAAAGTAAGAATCCAAAGTTGGATTTAGATTTATATTATTAGGAGTTGTAATTGAGTAAAACTCAGGCCCAATAAGAGTCTATAAATATACTATAATATATAGGGCTTATGTGTGGTGTAGTATTGAAGTTGAACTAGAGAGAAATAGAGAGAGAGGAATAGAGAGAATAGAGAGAAGAGAAAGAGAGAGAGTGTTAGCTCTCGTGTGTGGGTCTTTCTAGTGCTTCTCGGTGGTCTCTCGTGGTGGTTCCTCGTGGTACTCTCTTGGAGATTCTCTCTGAAGGTGGAGGCATTGCCGAGGCTTGGAGAAAGAGTTTAGTTGAGTAAGAAAGAGTGAAGTCTTTCTTGTAAACTCTTGTAAAAGCCTTTATCTATTGATAGTGGATCTCCCGTTGTCTTATCTTGTTATTTCCTTTTATCTTGTATTACTTCTCGTTTCTTGTGTTGTTTGACGCAAAGGCGATCCGTGAAACTTCTGCTGCGAATCCCAACAAATGTACTTCATGATGAATCCAATGTTGATATTGTCGATAACCCTATAACAGAACTATACAATATCCTATAAATTAAGGAATGTGACATTGAATGTGCAAGGATTAATGTCGAAGGTTTAACTATTGACTTGTCCCTTAATCAATGCAACAATTTGATATTCCCCATGAAGACAAAGAATTATCAAGTGACCAGTCTGACATGAAGAAGAGGATATCTCTTTCGGGGATAAGAATGATTTAATACTAAAGAGGATGATTTCATGCCAAAGGAAAATGAACCTTGATGTGATTGTCTAACTTTGTTATGTATTGTACATTTATATTATGTTATTAGTTTTATATGGTTGTTGTTTATTTACATATGGAGTTGTTATGCATGGACAATTTTTTTTATTTATTTATCTTCTGAAGCAATCATATATATGTACTGAGCAATTGGTGTTTTTCATTTTCAGCTTATGATGGTTTATCCACGAATGCATGTTAGGACTATTATTGGCACCCTCAAAATTATAGAGACTAAGACACCAGTGTTGGAGACCTAGTTCTCATTGGATGGAGAATCCCATTCAGACTCTTGCGGCAATAGCATACCCTCTTTAGCCTCTAGGGCAGATGATCAGGAGATGCACCATGACAAATGGTTCCATTTATTTAAATAAATATCATATATAATTATTTCTGGTATTATGAGTTATAAGTATGTGGCACTACTTTTTTGCCATGCAATTTTTGAATTCTCAAGTCTAGAGTTTTGTGCAATCTTCGAGTAGAATAGGTCACAGACTAAGCAGGCCACTAGGAGTTTCAAGCTCTGAAGGATACCAATTGGGGCTGATTGCCAATTGATATAATTAAATCATCAGGAATAATTCAATAAGACTCTATCCAATTAAGCATAATGACCAAGGATGAGAACAAGTTGCCCCTATTGTTTGATGTGATTTTTGCTAAAATCAAATTTCAATCAAAATATGATCATTGTTGAAATTTAAATATCACTAAATTATTATTCAAATATGGATCTTTATTAGATTTAGATTGCGATCAAATTTGATCGAAAATTAAGTTTAATTTAGACTTAAATTATCAGGAATTTGAGTTCAAGGTAAAGTGAGCTGAGTGAGCCATATATTTAGACTAAAATCAAGCCCAAGATCTATCCAATATCTGAACCAAAATAAAAAATATAAAATCTTTACAAATAAATCCTTAAACCAAATACATTTTACAAATAGTCCCATGTTCAAAATTTTTTTACAAAAAGGACTCTGAAAGTTTCAAATTTTCATAAATAAGTTATTTTTATAAAAAAAACCTCTGAAACTTATAAAATTATACTTTGATCCATATTTTTAAAAAAATTATAAATATCCCTTAAAAATCCAACATCCAAATATAGTATAAATGGGATTATATGTTAATTGAAAAAAATTTTAAAATCCAATCTAATTATAAATCACCATTCAATGCTATGTCAAATTTGAGGTAATCAAAGATTTGGTCCTAAATTTTTTTAAAGCTTATAAAATTAAGAAGAACTTGTAAAGAGAATAAAATTAAGGAATGCTTTCGTTTGCTGCCATGTGTCAGCACCCCACCGAGCCCTTCACTGGCGTCCTAGCTGTTACCCCAGCTGTGAGTGGTTGGTGCCACCACAGGGAGGATCATGGGACGGACTCCATGATCACAGGAGACAGTGAGACGTCTCCAACATAGGTGTGCATGGACAGCACACGTGAACCCAGCTGTGAGTGGTCGGTGCCACCACAGGGAGGGTCATGGGGCGAACCCCATGATCACAGGAGACAGTAGGAGCGTCTCCAACGGATGTGTGCACGAGCAGCATGCATGAGAACCCAGCTGCGAGCAAGTTCTGCGAGGAAAGAACTCAGGCTGGACAGCTTGAGCTACGATGGACTGCAGGAGCATGAGACCAACCTGCACACTTGGCGTCGCAGAGTGGAAACACATGGCCGAACTTGGGCACAGGACATGTGGCCAGCAGAGAGGCCATTGTGGGCTCAAGATCCAGTCATGGACAGGTGGCTGCAATTCATAAATAGCTGAACTTGTCAAAGGGACAGGTGGCCAGCAAGGAGGACCTTGTGGGCTGGAGAAACAGTCTTTGGACAGGTGGCTGCACGTTGGGGAAGCTGGAATCAGTCAAGCGGACACATGGACTGCAGGGAGAACTTTGTGGGCAGGTTCTCCACGATCCACTCTCATCCACTCGTGGGTATTATAAATAGACTCGGTGTCTATTGAACTAAACACACAGACACAGGTAGAGAGCCGTGTGGTGTCACTCTGCAGCGAGAAGAGAGCAGCAGCAGCAGCAGGAGATTGCGAGACTCGGGAGTTTTGTAAGTGTTCCTCTGTTTGTGTGTGTAATCCTTTTATGTTGAGTAATAAAAGGTTGGCAAAGGTTGCTGTTATCTTGCTTTCTCCCTATTCTACTTCCGTGTGGGTTGGTGTGCGAGTTCGGCGGACTAAGGTTGGTGAACCTTAGTGCCATCACAGGCAAAAATTTCAGGGTAGGAATTTGACCCCGTGACAAAGTGGTATCAGAGCCCAGTTCGGAGACCGGATTTGTCAAAGCCAAGATCCAACAACCATGGTGACCCAAGGAGAGCTTCGGGATCGGTTGGTTCGCATTGAGGAGATGATTGGGAATCCTCCAACAGAGGATGCGAACAGCATATGGATGCAGCTGGCTTGGCAAGAGGAGCAGATCGTTGCTCTCAAAGCAGCCCATGTAGAAGAGGTGAAGAATGCAGAGGAAAGGTACGCAGCAATCATGGATTCGTGGAAATCCAAACTAAAGTCCTTGGAGGAGGACTTGATGCTGGTGAAGAGGGTGGTGGCAAGTTCCCCAACTGAAGGTGGAGTTCCTTCAAAGGTAAGAGTTCCGGAACCTAATCCCTTTAACGGATGTAGGAATGCCAAGGAGTTGGAGAACTTCTTGTGGGATATGGAGCAGTATTTCAAGGCTGCTCGCATTTCGGAACGGGAGAAAGTCACCATCACCAGCATGTACTTGGTGGGAGATGCCAAGTTGTGGTGGCGTACCCGAGCATCGGAGAATGCTCAAGCTGGGAGGACTCAGCTGGAGGATTGGGAGATCCTCAAGAAGGAACTGAAGGAGCAGTTCCTTCCGTGCAACACCGGGTGGATTGCGCGGGAATCCCTGAAAAAGCTGCGGCATTCGGGGACCATCAGAGAGTATGTAAGGGAATTCAGCTCCCTCATGCTCGACATCACCAACATGTCCGAGGAGGACAAGTTGTACAATTTTCTTTCTGGCTTGCAGCCGTGGGCTCAAGCTGAACTCCGACGGCAAGGAGTGAAGGATCTTTCTTCGGCCATTGCTTCTGCGGAAGGCTTGGTGGATTTCAAGCTGGCGATAGCGACCAAAATGGCCACGGAGGGAAGAAAGATGGGGCGTGCACATAAGGATGGCAGGAAGCCCGAGGGAAAGGGCAAGAAGGTTGCAAAACCAAGCCAGTCCAAACTGCAGCCCACCAACAGAGTACAGGGGTGTTTCATATGCAGCGGACCTCATCGGGCAAGGGAATGTCCGAAGAAGGAGAAGCTGAACGCCCTAACTCTCAAATCCGAGGATGAAGGACGTGGTGCGGCAATGCCACGCATGAATCCATTACAGTTACTCAACTCAATGACGGCAGAAAGGCAGCCGCCTTGTAAAGGGTTGATGTATGCAGCGGTGCAACTAAATGGGAGGCCTGTTTTGGCTATGCTGGACACTGGAGCGACCAGCAACTTCTTCTCCCATAAGTTGGTAAGTGAATTTGGGTTGCAGGTGCAGCCAAGTTCATGGAAAGTGAAGGCGGTAAACTCTGGGCCAACTCCGATTCATGGAATGGCCAGCGCAACCCTCAAAGTCGAAGCTTGGGAGGGAGAGATCAGTGTGACGGTCTCAGCGCTCGATGAGTTCGAGTTTATCCTGGGGATAGACTTCTTCATTCAAGCTAAGGCTAGCTTGGTGCCTCACTTATCAGGTATGTTGATTTCTGCGGAGGAATCACCATGCTTTGTACAGGCAGCGTATGGAGGAAAAACTGCAGCAGCGAGCATGCAGTCTCCCCAACAACTGAAAGCTGGTCTCAAGAGGGGCGAGACCACATATGTTGCAGCACTGATTGAGATACAACCGGATCGGGTCGTGGAAGTACCTGATGTTGTTGCAACTGTCCTGGTGGATTACACGGACGTGATGCCACCAAAACTGCCCAACGAACTTCCCCCTCGGAGGGCAGTCGACCACAAGATCGAGCTGGAGCCAGGTACAAAACCTCCTGCCCAGGCCCCTTATCGATTGGCAAATACGGAGCTTTTGGAGCTGAGGAAGCAGCTCAACGATTTGTTGGAGGCGGGATTGATCCAACCATCGAAAGCCCCGTATGGTGCCCCGGTGTTGTTTCAACGAAAACAAGATGGTTCACTTCGGATGTGCGTGGACTATCGGGCACTAAACAAGGTGACCATCAAGAACAAGTACCCAGTGCCGAATGCAGGTGACTTGTTTGATCGATTGGCCAAGGCAACATACTTCACCAAGTTGGACTTACGATCAGGGTATTGGCAAGTCCGGATTGCTGAGGGAGATGAGTCAAAGACGACGTGCGTCACGAGGTATGGCTCATTTGAGTTTCTAGTCATGCCTTTTGGATTGACAAATGCTCCAGCAACCTTTTGTAACTTGATGAATGAAGTACTATATGAGTTCTTGGATCGATTCGTGGTGGTTTACTTGGATGACATTGTCATCTACTCGGAGACGTTGGTGGACCATGTCGACCATCTCAGAAAGGTATTCTCTCAGCTTAGAGAATACAAGCTCTTCGTCAAGAAGGAGAAGTGCGAGTTCTATCGAAGGGAAATCAGGTTCCTTGGACACAGGGTGAGCAAGGGACAGATACAAATGGATGAGAGGAAGGTTCAGGCAATCATAGATTGGGCAGCCCCAACGAAGGTATCGGATCTTCGTTCTTTCCTCGGTTTGGCTAACTACTATAGGAGATTTATTCAGGGTTATTCAAGAAAGGTGAATCCCTTGACTGACCTACTGAGGAAGGATCGGAAATGGGTATGGACGGACTCATGCCAAGCAGCGTTTGACCAGCTGAAGGCAGCAGTGTCAACGGAACCGGTACTGCGACTGCCTGACTTCGAGCTTCCATTCGAGGTACATACGGATGCCTCAGATCGTGCTCTTGGGGGAGTTCTTGTTCAGGAAGGACACCCAGTGGCGTTCGAAAGTCGCAAACTAAAGGATGCGGAGCAACGCTACACCACCCACGAAAAAGAGATGACAGCAGTGGTGCACTGCTTGGATACCTGGAGGCATTATCTCTTGGGAACAAAGTTCAAGGTGGTAACAGATAATGTCGCAAACACCTACTTCAAAATCCAAAAGAAGTTGACCCCCAAGCAAGCTCGGTGGCAAGAGTTCTTGGCCGAGTTTGATTTCACGTGGGAGCACAAGCCGGGACGACAGAACCAAGTAGCTGATGCGCTGAGCCGAAAGGAGGTGCAATGCTACGTCGCTGCACTGACCACAGTGCAATCAACCCTGATGGAGAGGGTTAAAGAGCAAGCTGATACAGACCCAGAATACGTCCGACTCAAGGGAGAGGTACGTGAAGGGGTAATTAAGCGGTATTGGCTTGAAGATAACTTGTTGTATGCTAGAGGCAACATGTTATATATCCCGAAGGCGGGAGGATTGAGGCGTGAGCTGCTGCGAGAGACTCACGATCCTCAATGGGCGGGACATCCTGGAGCGGAAAGGATGATGACACTCCTGTCCAGGTCATACTATTGGCCAAAAATGGGGGAAGACGTCGAAGAGTACGTCAAGACTTGTCTTGTGTGCCAGCTTGACAAGACGGAGAGGAAGAAGCAGGCAGGGCTGCTGCAACCCCTGCCTATTCCAGAAAAGCCGTGGCAGTCCATTTCCATGGACTTTGTTTCGGGCTTTCCCAAAGTAGATGGGATGAGCTCAGTGCTAGTCGTCGTCGACCGACTCTCGAAGTATGCAGTGTTCATACCAATACCACATGCATGTCCAGCCGAGGTAACAGCTGGGCTGTTCTTCAAGAACGTGGTGAAGCACTTCGGTGTCCCGAAAGACATCGTGAGTGATCGAGATGCTCGATTCACGGGTAGGTTCTGGACAGCACTCTTCAACTCGATGGGTTCAGAGTTGAAGTTCTCTACGGCTAATCACCCACAGACGGATGGCCAAACGGAGCGCATCAATGCCTTGGTGGAGGAATACTTAAGGCATTATGTGACGGCCAGCCAGCAAAATTGGTTGGAGCTGTTGGACACAGCCCAATTTTGCTATAACCTCCATAGGTCGTCGACTACAGGAATGAGTCCTGCAGAGCTTGTCATGGGACAGCAGCCTCTCACTCCTCTCGAGTTGGCTCAATCGACGGACCAAGGAAAGTGCCCTGCTGCATATCGCTTCTCCAAGGAGAAGGAGGAGCTGATAGAACAAGCTCGGGACAGCTTGCGCAAGGCAGCAAAACGCATGAAGAGGCATGCGGATGAACGAAGGCGTTCATTGGAGTTCCAGGTCGGGGACATGGTGCTGCTGAAGCTCACTCCACAGATATGGAAGAAAATCAGCAGCAAAACTGTACATCGTGGGTTGATACCGAGATATGATGGCCCCTTCGAGGTGATGAAGAGAGGCGGGCAGGTTGCTTACCGGTTGAAGCTACCCGACAGGCTGAAGGTACACCCAACGTTCCATGTAAGTTTTCTCAAACCTTTCAACAGGGATTTGCTTGGAGAGAGACAACAAGCAAAGAGAGCTCCACCAGTAGTTCGAAAGCAGTTTGACAAGGAGGTCGA
>RXID01003031.1:0-15802 GCA_005019695.1 Trichopus zeylanicus subsp. travancoricus
GTAGTAAAAATAGTACTAGGAGTAGTAGTCATAATAGCACTAGCAATAATAGTAGTAGCAGTAGAAGTAGTAGTAGAAGAAGCAGAAGTTGTAATAGTAGTAGAAGTAGAAGTTGTACTATCAGTAGTAGCAGTAGTTGAAGTAGTAGTTGTAGTAGTAGTCATCGTAGCAGCCCGAGCAGTAATAGCAGTAGCAGCAGCAGCAGCAGTAGTTGTTGTTGTAGTTGTTCTAGTAGAAGTAGTAGGAGTTGTAATAAGAGTAGTAGTGGGAGTAGCAACAGTAGAAGCAGAAGTACTAGTAGTAGAAGTTGTTGTTGCCGTTGTTGTTGTTGTAAAAGTAGTAATAGTACTTGGGGTTGTACTAGTATTAGTTCCAGTAGTAGCAGTAGAAGTAGAAGTATTAGTAGTAGTAGTAGTAGTAGTAGTAGTAGTATTAGTAGTTAGTCTTGTAGTAGTAGAAGTAGTAGTGGTGGTGGTAGTTGTACCATTAGCAATAGTAATAGTAGTAGAGGTAGAAGTTGTAGTAGTAGGAGTAGTAGTCACAGTAGTAATAGTAGTAGAAGTTGTAGTAGGAGTAGTAGGTGTATAAGCAGAAGTAATACTAGGAACAAAAGTAGTATTAGCAGTAGTATTAGGAGTATTAGTATTAGTAGTAGTATGAGTAGCAATAGTAGAAGTAGTAGTAGCAGTACTAGAAGCAGTAGTAGAAGTAGTAGTAGAAGCAGTAGTAGCAGTACTAGTTGTAGTAATACGAGTAGTAGTAGTACCAGTAGTAACAGTAGTAGTAGTAGCAGTAGCGGTAGTTTCAAGAGTATTAGTAGTAGCAGTAGTAGAAGTAGTAGTTGAAGTAGTAGTTGTTGTTGTAGTAGTTGGAGCAGTAGAAGTAGTATTAGGTGTAGCAGTAGGAGTTGGAGTTGGAGTAGTATTAGTTGTAGTAGTAGTAGTATTTGTATTAGTAGTAGTAGTAGTAGTGGTAGTTTTTGTACTAGTAGGAGGAGTAGCAGAAGTGGTAGCAGTAGGAGTAGTAGTAGGAGTAGTAGTAGTAGTAATAGGAGAAGTTGTAGTAGTGGTAGTACAAGAAGTTCTATTAGCAATAGGAGTAGTTGTAGTAGTAATAGTAGTAGTAGTAGTAGTACTAGGTATTGCTGTAGTAAGAGTAGTTGTAGAAGAAATAGTAGTAGCCGTAGTCGTAGTACTAGAAGTAGTAGTAGGTGTAGTAGTAGTAGCAATAGTAGTAGTAGTTGATGTAGTAGTAGTAGTATTAGTAGCAATTGTAGTAGTAGTTGATGTAGTAGTAGTAGTATTAGTAGCAGTAGTAGCACTAGCAGTAGTAATTGTAGTAGTTATTGGGGTAGTAGTAGTGCATAGTAGTAGTACTTGTAGTAGTAGTTTGCTAGAGCAGTAGCAGTAGTAGTACTAGTAGTAGTAGTAGAAGTAAAAACAGGAGTAGTAGCATCAGTTGGAGCCGCAGCAGCAGTAGTAGTTGTAGTGGTAGTACTAGTAGTAGCAATAGCTGTAGTAGAAGTTGCAGTAGTAGCATTAGTAGCAGTAGTAATCATAGTAGAAATAGTAATCATAGCAGTAGCAGTAGTAGTAGTAGTAGTAGAAGCAATTGTAGTAAAATTAGTGGCAGTAGCTATAGAAGTAGTAGTAGTAGTAGTAGTATTAGTACTAGTAGCAGCATCTGTAGTAGCAGTAGTAGAAGAAGTAGTATTAGTTGGAGTAGCAATTGTACTAGTAATAGTAGTAGTAGTAGTAGAATTAGTAGTACTATTAGCAATGTAGTAGTAGTCGTAATAGAAGTATACGTAGTAGTAGCAGCAGTAGTAGTAGTTGTAGTAGCAGTAGTTGTTGTAGGAGCAGAAGTATTATTAGGAACAGAAGTAGTATTAGTAGTAGAAGTAGTAGTAGTAGTAGTATTAGTACTAGTAGCAGCATCTGTAGTAGCAGTAGTAGTACCAGGTGCAGCAGTAGTAGAAGAAGTAGTATTAGTTGGAGTAGCAATTGTACTAGTAATAGTAGTAGTAGTAGTAGAATTAGTAGTAGCAGTAGTAGTAGTGGTAGTACTACTATTAGCAATAGTAGTAGTAGTCGTAATAGAAGTATACGTAGTAGTAGCAGTAGTAGTAGTAGTAGTAGCAATAGAAGTTGTAGTAGGAGTAGTAGTCGTAGGAGCAGAAGTATTAGTAGGAACAGAAGTAGTATTAGTAGTAGGAGTAGTAGTAGTATGAGTAGCATAGTAGAAGCAATAATAGGAATACTAGAAGCAATAGTAGAAGAAGTAGTGGAAGCAGTAGTAGCAGTACTAGTTGTAGTAATAAGAGTAGTAGTCGTACCAGTAGCAACAGTAGTAGTGGTAATAGTACTAGTAGTAGTAGTAGTAGTAGTTGCAGCAGGATTAGTTTTAAGAATGTAGTAGTGGTAGTAGTAGTAGTTGTAGTAGTAGTAGTAGTAGCAGTAGAAGTAGTATTAGGTGTAGCAGTAGGACTAGAAGTTGGAGTAGTAGTAGTAGTAGTAGAAGCAGTAGCATTAGTAGTTGTAGCAGTGGTGGTTGTTGTACTAGTAGGAGGAGTAGTAGAAGTGGTAGCATTAGGAGTAGTAGTAGTAGTAGCAGTAGGAGTAGTAGTAGGAATAGTAGTAGTAGTAGCAATAGGAGAAGTTGTAGTAGTAGTACTACTAGTAGGAATAGTTGCAGTAGTTGTAGTAGTTATATTAGGCATAGTAGTAGCAGGAGTAGTTGTAGAAGTAGTAGTAGTAGGCGTAATAGTAGTAGTAGTAGCTGTAGTAGTAGTAGCAATAGCTGTAATAGTAGGTGTAATAGTAGTAGTATTAGTAGCAGTAGTAGTATTAGTAGTAGTAATTGTAGTAGTTATCGGAGTAGTTGTAGTGCTAGTAGTAGTAGTTGTAGTAGTAGTGTACTAGTAGCAGCAGCAGCTGCAGTAGTGCTAGAAGTAGTAGTAGTAGTAAAAATAGTAGTAGTAGCATTAGTTGGAGCAGCAGCAATAGTAGTAGTGGTGGTAGTACTAGTAGTAGTACTAGCTATAGTTGAAGTTGCAGTAGTAGCATTAGTAGCAGTAGTAACAGTAGTTGAAATAGTAGTTGTATCAGCAGTAGCAGTAAAAGTAGTAGCAGTGGTAGTAGTAGAAGCAATTGTGGCAAAATTAGTGGCTGTAGTAGTGGAAGTAGTAGTAGTAGTAATAATAATAGTACCAGTAGCAGCAGCACTAGTAGCCGTAATAGTAGTAGCAATAGTAGTAGTAGGAAAAGTTGAGTTGTAGCAGTCACCGTAGTAGTGGTAGTAGTAGTTGTAGAAGTTGTAGCAGTGGTAGTGGTAGTAGTCGGAGAAGTAGTAGTTGTTGTTGTAGCTACAGCAATAGATGTAGAAGTAGTAGTAGTGGTTGTAGTAGTAGTAGTAGTTGTAGTAGTTGTAGTAGCGGTAATAGTAGTAGTTATTGTTTTAGTAGTAGCGGTAGAAGTAGTTGTAGCCATTGTAGTTGTGGCAGTAGTAGAGGTGAAGTAGTAGAAGTAGTAGTACTAGTAGTAGTAGTTGGAGAAGAAGTAGTAGTAGTAGTAATAGTAGTAGTGAGAGAAGTAGTATTAGTAGTAGTAGAAGTAGTAGTTGCAGTAGCTGTAATAGCAGTAGTAATAGTAGTAGTAGTAACAATAGTAGCTGTAGTAGTAGTAATAGTGGCACTAGTATAAGTAGCTGTTGTTGTTGTTGTTGTTGTTGTTGTTGTAATAGTAGTAGTAGTTGTTGCAGTAGTATTCGTTGTTGTAGTAGCTGTAGTAGTACCAGTCGTTATAGTAGCAGCAACTGTAGTAGTAGCAATAGTAATAGTAGACGTAGTGTTAGCAGTAGCAGTTGTAGTAGTAGTGGTAGTTGAAGTAGTATTAGTTGTTGTAGTAGTAGTAGTAGTAGTAGCAGTAGTAGTAGTAGAAGTAGTAAAAGTAGTTGTACTAGTTGTGTTAGTAGTAGTAGTAGTAGCGGTAGCAGTCAAAGTGATAATAGTGGTAGTAATAACAGTAGCATCAGTAGAAGTTGTAGTCGTAATAGCAGCCGCAGAAGTTGTTGTAGTGGAAGTAGTTGTAGTAGCAGTAGTGACAGAAGTAGTATGAGTTGTAGTACTAGTTGTATTAGTAGTAACATAAGAAGGGGTAGCAGCACCAACAGTAGTTTTGGTTGTTGTAGTAGCAGTACTTGTCATGGTAGCAGTAGTAGTAACAGTAGAAACAGCAGCTGTAGTAGTAGTAGTAGCATTAGGAGCCTGACTAGTAGCAATAGTAGTAGCATTAGTAGCAGTAGTAGCAGTAGCAGTAGCGGTAGCGGTAGCGGTAGTAGTAGTAGTACCATAGCCGAAGTAGTAGCAATAGTAGTAGTAGTAGCAATAGCAGTAGTAGCAGTAGTAGCTGTAGTCGAAGTAGTGCTAGTAGTAGAGTAGCGATAGCAGTAGGAGTTGTAGTTCTAGTTGTAGTTATAGTAGTAGTAGTTGTAATGTTAGTTTTAGTAGCAAAAGTAGTAGTAGTAGTAGCTGCAATAGTATTAGTTGAAGCAGTAGTAGCAATTGCAGCAGTAGTAGTAGTAATCGCGATAGTAGTAGCTGTAGTAGTAGCACTTGGAGTGCTAGGCCTAGTAGTAGTAGTTCGAATATTAGACTTAGTAGTAATAGTAACAACCGCAACATCTACAATAGCAGCAAAAGAGGTAGTAGTAGTCGCAATAGTACTAGTTGTAGTAGAAGAAGCAGTAGCAGTAGCAATAGAAGTCATAGTTGTCCGTGTAGTACATGTACTAGTACGAGAAGTAGTAGTAGTAGTAATAGTAGTATTACAAGCAATAGAAGTAGTAGTAGTAATAGTCATAGTAATAGTAGTAGTAGTTATAATACTAGTAGTAGAAGTAGCAGTAGTAGTAGTTGCAGTAGGAGTAGTAATAGTAGTAGTAGTAGCAATTGTACTAGTAGTAGAAGTACTAGTAGTAGAAGTAGTAGTAGTAGTAGCAATAGTAGCAGTTGTTGTTGTAACGGTGTAGTTGTAGTGGTATTAAAATGAGTAGTAGTTGTAGCAGTAGTAGCTGAAGCTGTTTGAGGAGTAGTAGTAGTAGCCATAGCAGAAGTAGTAGTAACAATAGTAGTAGGTGTGGTAGTTGTAGTAATAATAGCAGTAATAGTACAAGTAGTAGTAGTAGAAGTAGTAGTAATTATAGTAATAGTAGTAATATTAGCATTCGTAGGTGTAGTAATAATAGTAGTAGTAATAGTAGTAGTAGTAGTAGTAGTATTAGTAGTAGTGGTAGTAGTACGAGTTGTAGTAGTAGTAGTAGTAGTAGTAGTAGTAGTAGTAGTATGAGTATTAATAGTAGCAGTCATAGGAGCGGGGGCGGACTAGGAATAGTAGTTGTCGTAGGAGTAGGAGTAGGAATAGTAGTAGTCGTAGTAGTAGTAGTAGTAGTAGCAGTAGTTCTTGTTGTAGTAGTTGCAGTGGGAGTAGTAGTAGTAATAATAGTAGTAGGAGTTGCAGTAGTAGTAAGACTAGTAGTTGTGGTAGTAGTATAAGTAGTAGAAGTAGTAGTAGCAGTAGTAGTAGTAATAGTCGTAGTTGTAGTAGTAGTAGCAGTAGTTGTAGTAGTACCCATAATAGTTGTAATTAAAGTGATGTGATTTGTAGGAGTGGCAGTTTGAGAAGTTGAACTAGTTGTAGTAGTAGTAGTAATAGAAGTAGTTGTTGCAGTAGTAGTAGTACTAGTAGTAGTAGTCGTCGTAGTAGTAGTAGCAGTAGTATTAGTATGTTGCACTAAATATCGATGTCCACAACAATTCACAATGTAGAAGAAAAACAGAAAAGAAGAAAAAATAGCACACAAGATATATATATGTGGTGAAGACAATCTAGAGAATATTGTATTAATGAGAAGAGGAAGAGAAGATTTTAAGGATGGAGGCAAAACTCCAATATCACCAACTCTCACAAAAGACTAGGTAGCCTATTCGTCACAAGACGTCTTGAGAGTATTGATCTATGCCTCTCTCTTTTACTCTATATTGAAACCCTTACATCAATATAGTATTTATAGATGTGGTCTAATTGTGTTAGAGTGAAAGTAGAAGGATGACTCAAATAAGACTCCTACTAATTTAAGTCTTCTAGTAGAAGATAAATTCAAAAAAGGATTAGGCCCACTAAATTACTTCATAATATAATTAGGACTCTCCGAAAAATCCGAATTCGAGACGCCATTAAGCCAATAATCTCCACCATAGCTCGAATCATCTTATTCTCTGAATTTGAATCTTCAATAGATGTCATTGCCATTACCTCATGGGGCAGGATCAACAATCCTGAACATTGATCAAGTCCAAACTGAGCTTGAATTTGTCAATCGGAATCACCTTCGTCAACATATTTGCAGGATTTCTGGAAGTATGAATCTATTGTAAAGAAATCTCGCCATCTTTAATAATGTCTAGATTAAAATGAAATCGGACATCTATATGCTTTAATCTGGCATGGTACATTTGGTTCTTCGCAAGGTGTATGGCGCTCCGACTATCGCAAAAAATAGGAAGTATATTTTGAGAAAAACCAACTTCACTTGCCAATCATTTAGCCATAGAGCTTCTTTGACGGCTTCTATAGTTGCCATATACTCAGACTCAGTTGTAGATAATGCCACAGTTGACTATAAGGTACACCTCCAACTAATAGGTCATCTACAAAGAGTGAAAAGATAATAAGTGAGGGATCATCGTCGATCAAGGTCTCCAGCATAGTCTGGATCGACGTAGCCAATAAGTTGGGCCTCTTGAACTTTTGGTAATTTTACCAAATCCCAAGTATGGTTCTCTTGAAGGGAATCCATCTCTTCATTCATAGTAGCTTGCCACTGAGAAGAATTCTTATCCTGCACTACTTCTTTATAGGAAGAAGGATCATCATTATCAGTAACTAAAGCAAAAGCCACCATGTCTTAAAAACCATACCTTTCAGGTGGCTTTATGTTTCTTTGAGATCTTCGAAGTGGAGTCTTCTCAGAAATTTGATTTTTAGAATTTTCTTGAGAGTTGGGCATACCCTGAGTATCTTCTTCTAAAGGAACTACATGCTCCACCTTCACTTGCATTATATCACTGGGACCTTTCTTAAGAGATTTTAACATAACACTTTCATCAAATACTATGTCTCTCTCAATAATTACATTTGAAATGGTAGGATCCCACAAACGATAGCCCTTAACACCTTTCGCATAACCCAGGAAAATACACTTTTTGGAACGTGCATCTAACTTATCCTTGATAATATGCACATAAGCAGAGCAACCAAAAATCTTTAAAGAAGAATAATTTGCAGGTTGACCAATCCATACCTCTTCAGGAGTCTTGTAATTAATGGTTATTTGAGGAGAGCAATATACAATTAAACATGTTGTATTCACTGCTTCTGCCCAAAAATTTTATCAAGATAAGCTGTACTGAGCATACTACGTGCTTTCTCCAACAAGGTTCTATTCATCCTTTCAGTCACACCATTTTGTTGAAATTTTCCTGGGATGGTAAAGTAGCATTTGATGCCTTCATCTTCACAGAATTTGAGAAACTTTGTTGATTTGTATTCTCCGTCATTATCACTTGTGAGATATTTGATTTTTCTACCAGTCCTTTTTTTAACTAAAGTTTTCCACCGTTTGAAAATAGAAAACACTTCGGCTTTGTGATGCAACGCTTTTCTGGAAAAATCATCAACAAAATTGACAAAATAACGAGCACCAAATTTTGATGGAATAGGAGAGCACCACACATCAGAATGAATATAATCAATTAAGACTTTAGTGCAATGAGTACTAGTGTTAAACTTTACCTTGGACTGTTTACCATAGAGACAATGCTCGCAGAAATCCAATTTGCATGAGTTGAGGCCTTTTAGTAATTTTATTTTGTTGAGCTCACTTAAACCTTGCTCACTCATATGACCGAGACGCATATGCCATAAGTGGGTCATATTAGAAGAAGAAGCCTGAGAAATTGTTGCTCCACCTTCAATGGTTTTTCCTACTAACGCATACAAATTTCCATGCTTTAGGCTCTTCATTACTATCAATGAGCCTTTAACAACCTTAAGAACTCCACCGTTCAGCAGAATACTTATAACCAGAAGAATCCAAAGCACCCAAAGAGATCAAATTCTTTTTCAAATTAGGAACATGTCTAACATCAGTAAGAGTCCTAATAATATTATCAAATATCTTAATTTTGATTGTTCCAATTCCAATAGTTTTGCATGGATTGTTATTACCCATCAAAACTAAACCACCATCATAGGACTTGTAGTCTTCAAACCAAACCTTATTAGGACACATGTGGTAAGAACAACAAGAATTAGAATTAATAGAGAGAACATTACCAAAATCATCACCAAACTCCCTTCAACAACTGACAATTGTTCTGTGGTTTGATCTTTAGATTGAGATTCTCTTTTTTTCTTTGCTTTGAGCTTCCAACACTCTTTAATTACATGTCCCATCTTCTTATAATACCTATAATTTATTTCTTTGGATTTGGATCTAGAATGACCTGTCTTTGATCTTTCTTTGGTATGACCTCTGACAATCAATGCTTCTGAGTGTGACACGTCCCCTCAATCTTTTCTAAATATTCATTAGATAGAAGGGCAGCAGAAATATTGTCAAATTTCAAATCCTTCCCATACATCAGAGTAATCTTTAGATTCTCAAGAGAAGGAGGTAAAGATGATAATAAAATAATTGCATTATCTTCATTTTCAATTTTAAGATCAATGCTTAACAATTGAGAGACTAGTTTATTGAAAATATTAATATGATCAACTATATTCGTACCTTCTCTCATTCAAAAATTGAAGAGCTTCTATTTTAAGTAAACTTGATTTGAGATAGACTTACTTATATATTGTTTCTCCAGCTTTTTTCATAACTGTAAAGGTGATGTTTCATCAAGAAATGGATAGAGTACCTCATCCGTGAGACTGAGGATAATGTTGCTATGCGCACTAGCCTTTTGGTTTTCCCAGACACTTTCGGTAATATCTTCAGCCTTGACATCCTCCAATGTGTTTCTCAATCCTTGTTGAGTAAGAATTGCATGAACTCTTGCTTGCCAAATAGGAAATCCTTGCTTTCCATTGAATTTCTCTATATCGAACTTCATAGTAGACATATTGAACCAAGCTCTAATACCACTTGTTGCGCTAAATATCGATGTCCACCACAATTCACGATGTAGAAGAAGAACAGAAAAGAAGAAAAAAAATTAGCACACAAGAGATATATATGTGGCAAAGACGATCCAGAGAATATTGTATTGATGAGAAGAGGAAGAGAAGATTACAATGATGGAGACAAAACTCCAATATCACCAACTCTCACAAAAGACTAAGTAGTCGAACCATCACAAGACGTCTTTAGAGTATTAATCTATGTCTCTCTCTTTCACTCTATATTGAGACCCTTACATCAATAGAGTATTTATAGATGTGGCCTAACTGTGTTTGAGTAAAAGTAGAAGACTAACTCAAATAAAACTTTGACTAATTTAAGTCTTCTAGTCGAAGATAAATCCAGATAAGGATTCGACCCACTAAATTACTTCCTAATATAATTAAGACTCTCTGGAAAATCCGGATTTGAGACACAATTAAGCCAATAGTAGTAGTACTAGTAGTAGTCATAATTGTTGTAGTAATAGTAGTAGTAGCAGCAATAATAATAGTTATAGTAATAGTAGTAGTAGTAGTAGCAGTAGTAGAATTAGAAGTAGTAGTCATAGTAGTAGGAGTAGTAGCAGTAGTAGAAGTAGTAGAAATAGTAGAAGTGGAAGTAGCAGGAGCAGCAACAGTAAGAGTAGTAATAGTAGTAGTAGAAATAGTAGTAGTAGTAGAGGTAGTAGTAGTAGTAGTAGTGGTAGTTGTAGTAGTAGTAGTAGTAGCATTAGTAGTAGTAGTAGAAGTAGTGGCAAGTATAGTAGTAGTAGTCATAGCAGTTGTAGTAGAAGTAGTAGTATAGTAGTAGTAGTAGTAACTAGGTAGTAGCAACAGGAGTAGTTGAAGTAGTAGCAATAGTGGTAATAGTAGTAATAGTAGTAGTGGTAGTAGTAGTAGCAGTAGTAGTAATAGTTGGAGAAGCAGTAATAGGAATAGCAGTAGTAGTAATAGGAGTAGTAGTAGTAATAGTACTAGCAGTAATAGTAGCAGTAATAGAAGTAGTAGTAGTAGAAGTAGAAGTTATAGCGCTAATAGAAGTAGAAGTTATAGTAGTAGTAGTACTACCGATAGTAGCAGCAGTAGTAGTTGTTGTTGTAGTAGTGGTAGTCGCAGCCCGAGTAGTAGTAGTAGTAGACATTGTAGTAGTCCTACTACTAGTAGCACCACAGTAGTAATAGCAACAGTCGCTACTGCACCATTAGAAGTAGCAGCAGTAGCATTAGTACTAGTAGCAGCAGGTGCAGCAGTAGTGCTAGTAGTAGTAGTAGTAGTAGTAGTAGTCGTAATAGTTGTAGTTATAGTATTAGTAATAACTGTAGTAGTCATAGTATTAGTAGTAATAGTAGTAGTTGTACTTGGAGAAGTAGTTGTTGTTGTAGTTGTAGTAGGAGTAGCAGTAGGAGTAATAGTTATAATAGCAGTAGCTGCAGTAGTGGTAATAGTAGTATTAATAGTTGTCATAGTAGTAGTAGTAGTAGCAGTAGTTGCAGTAGTAGTAATAGTAGTATTAATAGTAGTAATAGTAGTAGTCCTAGTAGTAGTATTAGTAGTTGTAGTAGAAGTAGTAGTACTCGCGATAGTAGTAGTAATAGTAATAGTAGTAGTAGTAGTAATAGTAGTAGTAATAGTAGTTCTACTAGTAGTAGCAGTAGTAGTACTAGTAGTAATAGTAGTAGTAGTAGTAGTAGTAGTAATAGCAATAGTAGTAGGCGTAAGAGTTGGAGTAGGAGTAGCACTAGGAGCAGTTGTACTAGTAGTAGGAGTAGTATCTGTAGGAGTTGTAGTAGTACTAGCAGTAGCAGCAGCAGCAACAGCAATAGTAGTAGTAGCAGTAGTATTACAATTACTAGTACTAGTACTAGTTGCAACATAAGTTGTAGCAGTCGTAGTAGCATAAGTAGTAGTAGTAGTAGTAGTAGTAGTTCCAGTGGTACCCATAATATTAGAAGCAGTAGTAGTAACAACAGTAGTAGTAGTAGTAGTAATAGTAGTAGCAGTAGCAGTAGTAGCATAAGTTGCAGTAGTAATAGTAGTGGCAGTAGCACTATTAGCCATAGTAGTAGTAGTAGTACCAGTGGTGGCCATAATAGCAGCAGTAGTTGCAGCAACGACAGTAATATTAGTAGTAGTAGTAGTAGTAGTAGTTTTAGCAGAAGTAGTAGTGGTATAAGTAGTATTAGTAGTTGTTGTTGTAGCAGTAATAGTACTAATAGTAGTAGTAGTTATGGAAGTAGTGTAGTAGCAGTTGAAGTAGTTATTGTAGTAGAGGTAGTAGTACTAGTAGTAGTCATAGTAGGGGTAGTAGCAAGCGTAGCAGTAGTAATAGTAAAAGTGATAGTAGTAGTAGTAGCAGGAGTAGTAGTAGTTCATCTAGTAGTAGTTGTTGTAGTTGTGTAGTGGTAGTAATAGTAGTTGTAGTAGTAGAGGTGGTGGTAGTAATAGTAGTAGTAGTCGTAGTAGTAGTAGAAGTACTAGTAGTCATATTAGTAGTGGCAGTAGCAGTAGTAGTAGAAGAAGTAGTAGTAGCCGCAGTTGTAGTTGTAGTAGTAGAAGTAGGAGAAACAATAGTAGCAGTAGTAGTAGTCATAGTAGTAGTAGTAGTAGTTGAAGTAGTAGTTGAATGAGTAGTGGTGGTGGTGGTGGTGGTAGCAGTAGCAATAATAGTAGTATTAGTATTTGAAGGAGTAGCACTAATAGTAGTAGTATTTATCGTAGTTGTAATTGTAGTTGTTGTAGTTGTAGTAGCAGTAGTTGTAGTAGTATTAGCCGTAGGAGTAGCAATAGTAGTAGTAGGAGTAGTAGTGGTAGTAGTATGAGTAGTAGTAGTAGTAGAAGAAGAAGTAGTATTAGTAGAAGAAATAGTAGTAGTACAAGTAGCAGTGGTGACAGTAGTAGTAGTAGTAGTAGCAGCAGTAGTAGTAGTAGTACTAGCAGTACTAGCAGCAGTAGTAGTAGCAGAAGTTGTAGTAGTAGAAGTAGTTGTAGCAACAATAATAGTAGCAGTAGCAGTAGTCGTAGTAATAATACCAACATTAGTAGCAGTAGTAGTAGTTTCAGTAGCAACAGTAGTAGTAGTAGTAGTCATAGTAGTAGCAATAGAAGCTGTAGCTGTAGTAGTTGTAGTTGGAGTCATTGTAGTAGTAGTCATAGCAGTTGTTGTTGTAGTAGTTGCAGTAGCTGCATCCGAAGCATCATTAGTCGCGGTAGTAGTCTTACTGGCAGTAGTCGTGGTAGTAGTAGTAGTAGTAGTAATAGTAGTAGTAGTAGCAGCAGAAGTCGTAGCAGTAGTACTAGAAGTTACAATAGATGCAGTACTCCTACTCCTACTCCAATTCCAACTGCAACTACTACTTCTACTACTATAATCCCCACAAGAACAACTACTTCTTCTACTATACCTCCTACTACTACCACTACCATGACTACTACTATTACTACTACTTCTACTAATAATAATAATACTATTCCTTCTACCATGACTACTCCTACTCCTACTACTAATAATACTACTGCTACGACTACTACTACTACAACTCCTACAGCTACAGATTTTCCTACTACAACAGCCAGTACTAGTACTACGATTACGACACCTACTACTACTACTATAACTACTACTGCTATCGCTACAACAACTACTACTATTGTTGCTACTACTACCAATACAATTGCTACTACTACTATTGCTCCTACTACTAGTACAACTACCAATAAGAACACAACTACTACTAACCTTAATACTGCTACTACTACTACTACTACTACTACTACTTTTACTACTCTTCCTACCCCTACTCCCACTACTGCTACTACTACTACTCCTCCTCCTACTACTACTGCTACTACAACTGCTCCTACCGCAACTGCCCCAACTCCAACTACTACTACTCCTATTACTACTCCATGTCCAACTCCAACAAATATAGCTACTAGTACTTCTACTAGCACAACTACTATTGTTGCTACTATTACCACTACTAATACAGCAACTACTCCTATTGCTACTACTACCATAACTTCTTCTACTACTACTACTACTATTACTACGACTACTACTACTACTATTACTACTGATACAAATACTACTACTACTACTACTACTACTACTACTACTACTACTACTAGTACTATTACCATTACTACTTTTACTACTACTACTATTATTACAAATGCTACTACTGGTACTAGTACTACTACTACAAGTACAACAATTACTACTACTAATATAACTACTACTACAACTGCTGCTGCACAACTCTTACAACTACTATATCCATTACTACTACTACAGCTATGGTTGCAACTACTACAAATACTACGACTACTTCTGGAACAACCATTGCTACTACTACTACTCTTATTGCTACTACTACTGCTGCTGCTGCTGCTATTGCTACAGCTACTACAACTACTGCTACTATTGTGGCTACCAATATTACTACTACTTCTAGTACTAATACTACTATTGCTGCAGTTGTTGTTGTTGCTGCTACTACTACTACAATTACTACTGTTGTTGTTGTTGTTGTTGTTGCCACCACTATGACTACTACATCCACTGCTACTGCATCTATTGCTACTAGACTACTACTGCTTCTACTGTTGCTACTACTACTGCTACAATGATGATTACAACTAATGAAGCTACTAATGCTTCTACTACAACTATTACTACTACTTTTACAACTACTTCTACAACTACTTTTACAACTACTGCTACTACTAGTACCGCTACTTTAACTACTTCTATTCCTACTACTACTACTACTAACACTACTTCTCCTTCAATAGCACAAACTACTACTTCTCCTACCACTTCTATTGCTGCTACTACTACTACTACTACTACAACTACTGCTACCGCTACTACCACTACTACTGCTACTACTACTACTTCTACTACTACTAATGCTAGTACTACTGCTACTACTACTCCACCTACTACTATTGCTTTTGCTACCACTACTTCTATTACTACACCTACTACTACTACTACTTCTACTACTACTACTACTACTACTACAACCACAACTACCACTACGACAACTCCTGCTGCTACTACTACTCCTCGTGCTTCTTTTGCTACTACTCATCATTCTACTACTAATACTACTACTGCTACTACGACAACTACTGCTAATACAATTACTACTACTACAACTATTGCTACTCCTTCTGCTGCAATCGCTACAACTGCTACTAATAAAACTACTTCTAGTACTGCTACTATAGCAACTACTGATACTACTACTGCTACTAGTACTAATACTGCTGCTACTACTGCTTCTACCACCACCACTACTACTACTATTACTGCTACTACTTCGTCTTCTCCTCCTACTGCAACTTCTGCTACTACTACTTCAACAAGTTCTAATATTATTACTACTATTGCTACTGCTAATACAACGACTACTGCTATTGCAGCTACCACTGTTACTACAAATGCTACTACTTCTTCTACTACTACGACTACGATTATTACAAATAGTTCGACTTCTGCCACTGCAGCGACTACTACTATTTTTGCTACTACTATAACACCTACTACAACTACTTCTACTACTACTACGGCTACTACTACTACTACTACTACTAATGCAGTTGCTACTACAACTGTTCTTACTATTACTACTGCTGTTGCTAATGCTACTGATCCTACTACTACTACTACCAGTCGTACGAATACTACTACTCCAAACACTCCTACTACTTCTACTTCTGCTACTACTACAACTACTACTACTGCTGTTGATATAGCTACTACTACTACTAGCACTACAACTACTACAACTACAACTACTACTACTACAATTGCAGCTACCGCTACTGCTATTGCTACTACTACTACTTCTACCAAAATTACTGCTACTACTATTGCTAATATTACTTTTCCTACTACTAATACTACTAGTACTACTGCTAAAACTACTACTACTACTACTGTTATTGCTGCTTCTTCTAATACGGCTACTACTAATACTACTACTACTACTATTGCGACTGTTACTACTACTACTAGTACTGTTGCTTCTATTACTACACTACTGCTATGACTCCTACTAATACTACTACAACTACTACCAATGCTACTGTTGCTGCTATTCCTGCTACTACGACTAATAATAATATTCCAACTACTTCTCCTACCACTACAACATTTGCAACTACTACTACTCCTACTACTACAACAACTACTTATATTACTACTGCTACTGCTACTACTACTGCTACTATTGTTACTACTAATTCTACTACTACTACCACAACTACTACTACTACTACAACTACTACCACAACTACTCCTATTGCTACTACTGCTACTCCTACTTCTACTGTTATGACTACTACTTCTACCACTACTACTGCTACTACAACTCCTACTACTACTACTACGACCACAACTACTACGGCTAAAACTATTACTGCTACAATTACTCCAATTGCAACTACTACTACTACTCCAACTGCTACTACTGATACTACTTCTACTACCGATACTACCACTACGGCTAGTACTACTACTACAACTACTACTGCTACTACTAAGGCCACTGTTACTACTACTAGTATTA